>CM074970.1:8407589-8427311 GCA_037577455.1 Pangasius macronema
GAGGATGCAGAAGATAGGGATAGGTGGAGAGTGATGATTCGCTGTGGCCACCCCTGAAGGGAAAAGCCAAAAGAAGAGGAAGAAGAAACTCAAGTAAACTTTTCCCCAACTACAACCCCATATATACACTCATTTCACTTTCTAACAGTGCTGACTGTGTTGTTTGAAGGATTTTAATCACATTCTAATTATCATTACCATTCAAATTAGTTAGATTTGACACTTTGACACTTACTACTACTTTAATCTTTATTTTTCTTTCAGCCGAACAAGTGCTGAAATTTTCAGGGACATCAGGGACATCCCTAATAAATACTGTTGTTCTGGTGTTTACTATACACTTCTCTATATAGTTCTCTAAAGTTAAGTCTAAGCTAAAGTCAAACATACACTTATACGTTTTGTTTCACATTAATGAACTAAAAGCCTTCACCACTGACAGAAAGCGAGGGCACTGCATCTTTCAAGTGGGAAAATTGAGACAAGATGTAACTTGTGAGGTGGGGGAAGGGGGCGGGGATTCCAGCAGGTCAGATAATGTAAGAGAGTTCAAAACACCTGTGCAACTGTCAATCATTCCAGAGTCATATGTTGATTTGCTTATCTGACATTTTTATTGGGGGAAAATAGAACACACATCTTTTTGCACATTTTTGAGTGATAGCTGATACTAGCCTACTCTGATGTTAACAAGCGGAAAATGCGTAAATGGCTCAATACATGAATGCAGTTTTGGATTTCAGTTTCAAACGATATGTTACGTTAAGTTACGTTACATTGTGTTATGTTTTCCGTTAAGTTACGTTGCATTGTGTCATGTTTAGCTGATGTTGTATTAAACAGCTGTTGATATTTAACTAAACAAAACACACCAGTGAATGAATGAATATAGCTACACTCTAAAGCTACCAATGTTTATATAATACATAAACCTATTTTTCTTCACAACATGACCTGTACTGTCAAATCCCCCCAAAAACATGTATATTTCCAATCTGTTCTTCCACTATTCCTCAACAAAACCTCCCACTCTGTAGCTCTGTGTTCTGACACACTCATACTGTTTCATAGACAGGTCCGACAGCTCATCATGGCACTAATAAAAGCACACCTTGCTGTTCTCAGTTACAGCCACGTGTGGTTTGAGCGCCATTTACATGTCATTCGCAGATTGTCTACAAAGGAGATCAGAGGCTGCTAGGATTTTCATGGCTTGTGTGACAGGTCACTGATGTGTGCCACAATCCGACACCGCTATCTATTTCTGAACATCACCTGCTGCAATGAGATGGGAGCAATTGGAGCAAAAGATGACGGAGACACACACATAACTGAGGCAGTGCAGCTGTGTTCTGAGTGTGCTTAACAAGAGAGAATAGCATGAGCAGCATCGTTGTGTGATGTGTCAAGACTGGAGGCGGAACAGGGAGGCTGTTGCACTTGCTTTCTAGTTTATGCACTGCAGAACAAGGACGATTTGTGTCCCCTCTCTAACCTTGAAGTTAAACCAGACTTGTAAAGGTCGTAGGTCTACAGATTTATAAGTAAAACTTGGATAATGATCAAGTCACAAGTGCATCGTTTTCATCATTCCATGCAGAGTTTTATAGTCGACAAAGCTCTCAAAGCACATAAAAAATGCGCTTGCAAATGAGGTCCGAGGGTAAAGTGAGTAAAGTCCAAGCCTCTACAACTTGAAGCACTTTTAATTTTGTTAAGCCTAAACTTAATGGACCTCATTTATCATGTTTTTATTAAAAATGTCTGTAAATGTTTTCATAGACCAAACTGAACAGAAAATTCCCATCGGAATTACAAAAGTTTTTGTACTCACGTACATACTGTAGCTTCATAAATGCCAATCAGCTGTAAAGTGCAAAGTCTTCCAGTAATGCAGCTCATCCACTGCAGCACATCAGTTACCAAAGACACACGCTAACTCTTTCTCCTGTTGTACAGCACCATTTCATTTGTCCTAATTGAATCATTGGTGTAATTTGTCTTAATTTATGGATTTCTTATGGATTGCTACTTAAACTTGGTCATTCACATAAAATGTAGATTTACATACAGTCAGATCTGGAAGTGACAGTATATTTTTTTCCCTAAATTGACTGGATTTTCATGAATATCACTTTGCTTAATAAATTTGTTCATACTCAGTTTGATAAATTCGTCCTAATATTCAAACTCACATGGTCAACAAAGAACCTGATGACCCACAGAAACTAACAATGAACTACATCCCGATTGGACAATAGCATTTGTATCATACTAATTAGCTAATTAGCCCAAAACAGCACCTTTAAGCAAAATATAGCTTTATTAAGCAATCTAGCACCTGGAATCTGGGGTCCCAGCATAGCAATAAAGGCCAAATTTTCCATCCAGAATCAGCAAAGATAGCATGGCTATCATGGAAGTTTTTACACAGGTCCAGCATCGGTTGCAGTTTCTTCATCCTGAACTGAGCCAGCGTGCTTGTTCTTAATTACTCTATGTAAATATGGAACTCCAGAATTGATGAGGCATCTTAATTCCAAGTGCTGATAAGGCAGAAAACGGAGATGAATTACATTGTGGTTGGCCTTGCCAGACAATCTCAGGTGTTCACATGTTCTTTGTTTATCATAGATAAACCCCTCCACGGGATACCTGGACCTAATTACTGTTCACTGGAAGATCCTAGAGCATAGAAATCCCCTGGAATAATTAAGCAAGAACATTATATTGTGGGTTTAATTTGTCTCTGAGATTTTGCGTCTCTAGATGTTCTGTCTGAATTCTGACAGATGAAAAATAATACTTTTATGCCCTATCTTAATTAACTAATAGGTTTGTGTATATAAAATTGATGCACGCTAATTTACTAACAGGGTCTACAGAGGATGTTTCAAAGGAGTAACATAGCAAATCTTGACCATTATGTGTTAATGCGAATATGCAGTTTAGGCAGGTCTACAAACAGGTGCTAAATGCAGTGTGTATTAAAATTAAATTAATAGCAATTACACTGTGATTTACTAATCACTGAGAGAAAGGGAAATTGCATGTGCAAATTAAGACAACTGTTAAGACATTATTACAATTTATTAATGAGAATGTTGATAAATTAATGACTCCAAATAAATGTCTCCAAATAGATAGTTTCTTGAAATGATTAATTATTAATTGTTATATTCACATATACTGTATTAACTCATGTCTATACTCTTTTACTATTCATTCACTTTGAATTCATATATATATATATATATATATATATATATATATATCGTTAGCCTCATACCATGTTTGACCAAATATGACTTGGGCATGACTTTTTTTTTTTTTAAAGCAGCTGATGACGTTTAATTGTCTTACACTTTACTGTACACCAGTTGGCAATTGGCAAGTGTGAACCAAGAAAAGCATTTCGGCACACTGAACTAAGTACTGAAAATACTGTAGCAGAACCAATAAAGATATAAACAAAAGTAGTCCCAAATCAGTAGCTTTAATTTTTTAAACATGAGCCAGCAGAGGTTTTGTAGCAGATCCGCTGTTGGGGCCTTGTGCCAAATTCACAATAGCCTCATCTATTCAGAATCTGTGGCGCGTGACGTGACGTGACGTGCCACTACATAACCAATCATAATCACTTAGATTAGACTTGTCTTATTTGTTAACCGTTAAGATGTTGTTGCCATTCAGTCATGTTAGTTGTTCATCCAGATCTACTCAAGCATGGAATTTTATGTTACTGGACCTTTGGCAGTCATGGCCTAATGGTCGTGGCCTAGCATTAAACAAGCATTAAACAAGTAAGAGTTAACACCAAAGTTTTGGAGTCAGTTCCACACACACACACAAACAAAAAAAACTGAACATTACAATCAAAATATTTTTACCATCTAAGTGCTTCAGTTAGTAAGACAGCCAATGGGTAATGGCCTTTATTTTGAATCGGACTGGTCAGAATTAAATAATTCATTGTCTGAAATGCCGGTAAGTCCCTCTTCCAGTGATTGAGACCACTTTGTCATTGGTCACAGTGAAATATAGGTGTAAAAACATGGGGCAGTTGTGACCTAATGGTCTGAGAGTCGGACTTGTAACCCGAAGGTGAACCTGAAGGTCGTGGGTTCGAGTCTCGNAAGGCACCGATCCCCCAACTGCTCCCCGGGCGCCGCAGCTAAAATGGCTGCCCACTGCTACGGGTGTGTGTGTTCACTTGGATGGGTTAAATGCAGAGCACAAAATCTGAGTATGGGTCACCTCACTTGGCCACAAAGTCACTTCACTTCACTTTATAAATTTTTGCTCAATAGTCCTGCCTTATACTATAGTGACTAGTTTCACTAAGTTATTCTGGAGATGCTTTGTCCTCTTTTCATTTTGTTTTCTCCTGGCACTTTGCACATAATGGTATTTGCATATTTATTCTTTGCAAATTATCCACAACACCCATGATTTCTGCAGTCAATTAGTCATATCATCATATAATAAATGTGACATAATATAACTGTAGACTATGACATGCAGTTAAAGACTTGATAGAACACTATTGTACATATGTAGGTCAGTATATTCCTTTCTGGACGCTTCTCTAAATAGATCGTACATAATACAGACTACTTTACATTCATAGTCAATGCCTGCCAATGCCACACTTTGTCTGGAAGCACAATGAGCAACAGCGAGGTCAGCTTGTATAGATCCGCCTTGAGTCACTATCAATAACACGATAGATAAAAATTTAAAACCAGTTATGCATCTGTCAATGCCTAATTCCTTCTTCCATAATCTCCCTGCTCCCTTAAGAACTGCTGCCTGTCAGTCTCTCTCTCTTCCTTTTGCTTTCTGCTGACCACCCAGAAATCCAGTCTTCCCCCTTAGTCTAGAACTTTCCAGCCTATCATCCCCTTCCTGTCTGCTCTGAAGCCACAATAACCCATAAACGGGCAGGTGGGTCATAGAGAAAAGGTTTATGGTTTACCAATAACACTGTTTTTATTGCCTTCCTATAGTGCTGGAACGTGCCATTGCAAGCTGCCTAAGCCATGAATAACTCTTCCTGCTACAGGCTGGCCTATTAATTTATGCATTAAGTTGGAAAGCTTCCAGTTCAGAAATTTTTCCGGTGGCTCCCGGTCATCAGAGGAAGCCTAAATAATTTGCTGGAGGGTAATTGGATGGTGTGAAGAGAGCCATTAAACCAGGAGCCAGTGGCGAAGGCAGGGAGGCAGTGATCAATCAAGCATAGCGGCGAATCAGTGGGGTCCAAACACAACACAGCTCATTTTCCCTTAAAGGCTTTTAATAGATGTTTGTCTTGCACAAGCGCTAATGGCGGCAACAAACAATTATGGCACTACAAGCCACCTCGGTCTGAAATGGTGTAGGGTTTTCTTTATTAAAGTCATTTAACAACTCGATGACAAAGGTAGAATTCAAGCAGTAATGGTAATGATGGCTAATGCTGGCTAAATGTTCATGCAGACGTAGCATGATTTTCTGCTAACTAGCATTGGTTTTTATGGATTTTAGCCAGGTTAGCACAGGAGTGGAAAATACTGGAGTAATTGTACATTATTATGATACTTAATATTAGTCTGGGGTATTTATGCTTTACTGGATTTTTATTGAAATTGAATACTTGTACTTTTACTTAATATATTCCCAAGAAAAAAAATACTCCTTACATTTTTATTTATATCTGCAAAGTACTTGTTACAAATCGCTGAAGTCTCTTTTCCTCCTATCCAGCCAATGGCTATATGCTATATATTTTATTTACATTTTAGTTTAAAGAATCAAATCAAGTTTATCAATGTAGGGGAAAAAAAAGAAGCTAGGTTAGACTATCCAGTAACGAAACTGACAAGGCAGCAGGACAAATTCTAGCTAATGCTAAATGTTGGTCTGATTAATTCATTAGCTAGCTATGTAGTGTTCATTTACAACACTAAGTTTTTTTTATTTTTTGCGTTTTACTAGAGTACACATTTGGCTGGATGCTTCCACAGTAATATTGTGATGCATCTATACTTTCACTTAGTATAATATCTCATTATATTTTCACCTCTGAGCACAAAGTACAGTAGGTCAACCATCAATTTAATTTTAAAAATTATTTTTACTTTCTAAAGCTGAAAAATATCTTCTATCGTGCATCCTTGTACATCAAGGATAGTAGCTAATGAATAGCTCTGATATTAATTGCATTTCATTCTTAATGACACATCTTAATGAGGCTATAGTCAGATCAACATATGCTTGGATCCTTACAGGATCAACAAATGTTTACATCTGTGTAGCATCAAGACGTGCTCGGATCATACACGATATACAAATGTTTGGATCTCAGTAGGATCAACAAATGCTTAGATTCCTAGATAATCAACAAATGCTTGTATCCCTATACCACTGACACGTAGGATCCCTATAGGACCCAAAAAAAATTGGATCCCTACAGGATCAACAAATGTTTGTGTGCCTACAGGATGAACATAGGTTTGAATCCCTATAGGATCTACAAATGCTTGGATCACTATAGGATGTACAAGTACTTGGATCTCTATAGGATCAACAGATGCTTGGATCCTAATTTCTTGGATACCTATAGGGTCAACAAATGATTGGATCCCTATAGGATCTACAAATGCTTGGATCACTATAGGATCTACAAATGCTTGGCTCACTATAGGATCTACAAATGCTTGGATCACTATAGGATCTACAAATGCTTGGATCACTATAGGATCTACAAGTACTTGGATCTCTATAGGATCAACAGATGCTTGGATCCTTATAGGATATGCAATTTCTTGGATACCTATAGGGTCAACAAATGATTGACTCCCAATAGGATTTACGTATCAGGATTTACACATTTATTGTTTGTGTTTTCGCATTGTGCTCGCTCTTATATGAAATACTGATAAAGGTAAATTGTTTTTGTTGAATGTTATCTTGGTATCTTGGTGAGAAAGTGGTATTTTAAACAACACTAAGGATTGTAGCCAGGAATATTAAAATTTAAGACTGAGGCTAGTCTTGCAGAGGACTCTGCATTTTTTAGGAGCATAACTCATGCATTTGTTAGAACTATGCTCATCCATTTGGAGAACTCAGCTGTTATCACTCTAAGACAACAGAGGCCGTTCTGTCAATGTTTGTGCTGGTTGAAGTGGCAAGACAGCTAAGGATACTGAGATAGTCCTCTGCATACTGATTTTCTTTCAGTGACTTGAGTGAATACTTCAAGGTAATATTAATGAGTTGGTGAGGGGTTTCTTTTGTCTTTTCTCTTTTCTTTTTTTTTCCCTTCTTCAGATTTAGCCTACCGAAGTGTCCTTAAGGAGCCACATTTTGTGTAGGTTTTCCATCTTTGTGAATTGGAATGAAGTAACATAATCTTCTTATACAATATTCCTTGTCATCTGTTATCAAGCTGACTTTCCCTTCCTTTACAGATGTCAGTGGTATTAGTAGTAGTGAAAAGCTTGGCTGACAGTTGTTCCTGTGGACTCAGATATTAGCTGTAACTATTTCCACAAAGCATCCACACACATGGATGTCTTACGCCGTACATTTCCTTATCATCACCTTGGTGTTGACCTGACACTCATCTATTTCATTGCTTTTTTGCAAGTCCAAATTCAGGTAATCTTTTTCTGATGCTCATGACAGTTGATCCTCTCATTATATATCTGTCTGTTCAGACAAAAAAAAAAAAAAAAGACCTCCTAGCTCCAAATCCTCTGGATTACAATTTATCATCGCATTACTGGGCACCTGAAGCAAGGTTGAGACCCTTGCTGATTACAATTCATATGCACAAGTATCTGTTATCTTTATCTGCCTCCATTTCTGGCTGATATTATCTCTAACCTTCTCTTAGACCATTATGCATTACATATTATGCACCAGCCACTATTTCCTACAACATTTGGAGTAAACTTTGGTGTAAAATTCTCACTGAAACTTGGTCTTCTGTGTAATCTTTTAGGTAGACCATTGCTTTTGGTAAGGCCAAGGACTGAGGAGGACAGGGCATTGAATGTGGGAGTGGCATGAGAGTCTTCAAGGGCCTCCCACATTCCCATGAAGGGCTTAGCAAATGCACATGGCTGGACATGTGGACTGAATCAGCCAGACTAATCAAGACTAAGACTAACCTTGGTTTAGGATATAAAACCAAGTCAACTGAATCTTCATATGAGTGCATTTGATGGTAGATTAGCATGTGATAGGAAGGAAGTGATATGCAGCTCCTTCAGGCACTGAACAAATCGATGAACAGCAATTTCTTTAAGCACTACATGTAGGTGGTGGGGTAATTTTGCAGGATAGGACGTGTGTGGTGTAATTTAATTTAATGAATTTCCTGTGTCAGAAAACTTAAAGCTACAGCTTTACTTCTCACTGTTACAAAGCACTGACATTGGAGACTCTTTCCAAAAATGCTAAATAAATATCTCCTCATGCAAAACCGCACCATTTCCATTTTTTTCATGTTTCTGTGAAGCATCTGCCGTACAAGTCCCCGTGAAGGTTAAGTTGGTTTACTATAGAAATAATAACATATTAGAACAAATGCATTGTCCAAGAATCAACAAGAATCGAGCATCCAACAGGGCTGTGAGGAAAGAAATTTGGACTTAATGAAGCTGGAGAGATTTCAGAGCTAGGGGGCCACTCTAAAGACGACCTGTCATCAAAGCTTAGGAGTTTTAGATGGATGAATATTGAGCTTGCCAGATCTGAGGATGTAGCTAGGTGGGGAGGCAACAGGAAAATCAAAGAGATAAGAAGGAGGAAGGTTTTTAAGGTCTTTGTAAGTGAAGAGAAGAATTTCAAATATTCTTTTATGGGAAACTTGAGGAGGCTGTCAAGTTCAGATATGGTGATATGGTGCTAGGAGTAATGGAGTAGTTAACATTTTTAAGGTACAGTAATTGGAGTATTGGAGTATAATTTAACATGCTAGATGGAGTTAGCTATCTAACACATTGTCTGGTCCTTCAGCTGCCCAGTTTCTGTGAACCTGTGCCCACTGTAGACTCACATTCTTGTTCTTGGCTGACAAAAATGGAGCCCAGTGTGGTCTTCTGCTGTTGTAGCCCATCCGGCCCAAGGTTCAACGTATTGTGCATTCTGAAGTGCTTTTCTGCTCACCATTGTTGTAAAGAGTGGTTATTTAGGTTACCACAGTCTTAAAGGAGTCTAGCTATTCTCCTCTGACCGCTCTCATCAACACACACACACACACACACACACACACACACACACACACACACACTTTTTTTCAATTAAGCAGGTCGATAGTGAGTGACCATGCATCCCATTTTAAAAATTGTGTCAAGTGTTATCTCAGCCATACGGCTATGAGCTAAACGATGATTTATTACTCAAATAAATGCTGGTTTCAGAGACATCATTCATTTGGAACACCGGTTGCCAAACAGAGAGCGAGAGGTGTGTGTCTGTGCGTGCATGTGCATATGTATGCACGCACACGCACACATCCTAAGTATCATTTGCACTCTCTTCCTTTCCCTCTTCTCACAGACACACTTATTTGCTCTGAAATATGCAAACAACACATTTCTCTGTGCATTATGCAGAATGTGCCACTCTATCACTGTCTTTGTGCCAGGTTGCAGTGTGTAGCTGAATTAAAGTTGAAAGACTGTGTTCTGTGCAGATTCTCTGACAAGGAACTACTTTAAAACAGTAGGTGGCTGCTTATAAGCAAATATTCTAACGATGGATTATTCAGATATAAAAGCATGTTAAGGGAGTTTACATGAAGCTGCTTATATTTGACAAACAAAATAACACAAGGATGGAAAATCATATTAAGAAATTCCACATGACTCTTGATTTACCATTAGTAAATACTTGGAGGATTAACCACTAGTCCTCCAAGGAACTTATTTAGGACAAATGTAACCTCTTTGAATCCTATGAAATAATTGATGCTAAAACTCTGAATGTCAGCTTATTGATTTTTTAACTACATTATTTCATTATTCATTATTGAAACAGTTTTTCCATCCATAACTTACTCTGGTGACTTGGCTACTTTGCTGTAAAACCTAACTAGCTACTTGCTTTACGTGGGTTTTCTTGTGTCTAGATAGATGTTTGGCATCTGCTGCAATAAGACCAGGGTCCCTCATCTCCCAAAACCTACCACCCACCTCAATTTTTGTCAATGAATTAATGTGCTTAATGTACTTTTGAACACAATTTTGTATTGTATTTCAATTTATGCGCCTTTGGATTTATGAGACGACCAATCATGTGGTTGAATGTTAACATTTTCTACTATATACTGTATATAGGTCTGAAAATGACAGACATGTTTGTTTTGTTGCATGCAGTTTAATCTGAAGTAAAGGTTTAGCATTTTAAAATCTCACAGACATGTTTTTCTATGAGACATTCTGCCCTGCTACATCACCATCATCCACATTAGAGTCTGTCTCATCCCCTGAGGTAATAGTCACTTGAGGCATTTAACAACCATCCTCAAAAACATCTCTTCACTTGACTTGACTTTTTGGCAAAAAAAAAAAAAAAAAAATTCTTAGGCTATTTAAACATTTAAAGGTTTTGCTTCCTTTCATCTATACACACTGTAAGCACTCTTATCTGTCCATTGTGGACATTTTAACAGCTGGTATCTGATTACCAATGGAGATTATGTCCATTGGACTTATGTCCATTTGGCTATGGCAAATCTCCTGATTGGTATGCTACCAATCTGATTGGTATGCAACCAATCTGGCGCTGTAAAGATCATGTAATGCATCTTGCATATATACTATGTTTATATTTCCAGTATATTTCAACCACGTTGTTTGCTTGTTTCCCTGGATAAGTAAGGACCACAGCTTGTCATAGCTTGTCAACCATAGCACATAGTCGCATTGGGATTGTGCGTCCTGCCAACGTGTTTTCATACGTTCCTGTGCAGATCAAGTCTGAAATCTGGGTATCCGACAGTCTGACATGCTGGTCGCCATCAAACTGAGCCTGGAAGAAATTCACCTTCACTGAAAGACAACAGCGTTTGTTAATATTTAAGCTCAGGAACATGATGCCAGCTAATCTGAGAAGATTATCTAAATGAAATAACCTGAACTGATCTCTGAAAAATCTTACTCTTAAAGTTGTCAACATTTTGTGTTTGCCTATCAACACTAAATATAGATAAGGCACATCTTCTTACTCTGCCTCTATTCTAGTCCTTATGTCAGTGCGATATAACACTATACATCAACAGATATTTGGTAGAGATTTAATTGTTAAAAACTTTCAGGCTTACTTGCCCCACTCCACTGCAAAGTCAAGGGTCACGCTTAGAATCGATACAGCATCTGAGCTAAAAATGAATAAGTATAGCAATGTAAACTTTTTCAGCTTTCATAGCTGAAGGATAAAAACTCGATGCCAATTACAGATTATTTTAAGTACCAAAAGCACTCATTTGGTAAAAACCAGATTTCAGGGCAGTGGTAGCTCAGTGGTTGGGACGTTGGGCTACTGATTGGAAGGTCGTGAGTTTGAGCCCCAGCACCGCCAAGCTGCCACTGCTGGGCCCTTGAGTAAGTCCCTTAACCCTCAATTGTTTAAATAAAATAAATGTAAGTCGCTCTGGATAAGGGCGTATGCCAAAAAGGTATAATTCTGCCAATACTGAACATATATATGGAGTTCAGCGTTCAGAATGTTTCCTTTATCAAGGAAGTATTTTGTCTTTTTTGTGCACGCATGTTGTTTTCTTTTTAGAATCCAAAGACAAAGAGGCTGCGAAAGCCAGGAGTGTGAGCTGGCAACGGCTACTATCAGCACAAGCAATACTCAAGAGAAACCAAAAACTGCGGCTTTCTAACCAAAACCTACAGCTATACCATTGGGAACAATTTGGGCTTGTTCATAGTGAAATTTCCAGTGTGGTCTTACCTTCAATCTGTACCGATTCACACATCTCGAGTTGTGTAAAAAATATATACGTTTTAAGGTTATAATATTCTCATTTCACTGATTTTTTTACTGCTCAGAATGGTAAGACTTAATTTTGCATGTAAATTTACTCAGCAGGTTATTCAGCAGGCACCTTTATCCAAAGCAACTAACAATGAAGACATTTAAGCTATATAACTGAGGGAAGAGCAGTGGCTCTCTGGTAGTCCTGAGATTTAAACTCTTGACCCTCTGGTTACTAGCCTAAATCCTTAATCATCAAACTACTATGTATCTGTAAGAAATAAGCAGTAGGGCTGTGAAATAGCTCCTGGCACAGAAGAAGAAGAAGAAAAAAAGCTTGAGCTCATTTAACTGCCTACTGTCATGCAGAGGCAAGCAGCTTATTAACTATTCTAGGGTCATGAGTTTTGATTAAGTCTGTCATACAGTATTTATCCGTTTAGAACATTGTGAGACTATTAGACAAATCTGAAAAACATTGTCTTGTGTTTTCAGTGTTATTATTGCATTAGTTAAATAAAAATACAGCTTACTATGTTTTATAGTAGTAGGTGGAGATCATGATCATCTCAATCGTACTGCAGCCTTTCTAAAAAATGCAAAGTAGAACATGATATACTACATTAAAACAGAGTATCTGGAAATACAGAATTCTGACTAGATGCAGTTTTGCTCTCAATCAGACACACAGAGTCGGAGCAAGCAGAAATAGGTCAGTTCAGTTTCTGTGGTTGGGGGAAAAGAGGAGTTGACATGAACGATGACTAAATCCGATAGGTACTTTTATGTCACCTGTATCAAATGTATTCCCGCCCACTCAAATCGGCCAGAGGAAAAATGGCAGAAAACAGAAATTCAGAAATCTTTTAACCCTTTACTGCACCTTGTTGCCATATGGCAACAATTTACAAACTACCCCCTTAACTTTTTTTTTTTTTAAATTTTGAAATATATTTTTATTTCTTGAACTAATTCAAGTAATAAAAATCCATAAAAAATAAANATTCATGCAGTAGAGGGTTAAATGAAAAAACCCTCATTATTATTATTATTATTATTATTATTATTATTATTATTATTATTATTGCAACCGATCATCAATTCAAAACAGAACAAAACGCCATCTATAAACAACAGTAACAGGCAGATTATGAAAAGGATTTGAGCTTTAAATTGCGTTTGGATTTCAGTTACATGGCTTCAGTACGCAAATGCAAATGCAGTGGAATACTGAACCCTATAATTTTATACTGCCATAGACAGAAGGACCATTAAAAGTAGGGTTAATACTTTATTTTTATCATAAACTTTAATGTTCCAGACTTTTTAACGTGTATTTCCCCACAGTAGTGTTTTCTCTGACACAAATTAAACTTTATCGATGCATATGCTTTATTTAAACTCTATGCAGCACTCACCCAAAATCCTTGACACGCACTATATATGCTCACTTCATAGATTCTAACATAAGAGCAATGTATAGGTGCAGTGGTGGCTCAGTGGGTAAAGGCTCTAGGGCACTGCCCGGTAGGTTGGGGGGGTTCAAGCCTCGGCACTACCAAGCTACCAAGGCCCTTAACCCATCCTGCTCCAGGAGTACCATATCATACCTGACTCTGTGCGCTGACTCTGTGGCTTCTTACGAATGAGAAAGAAAGAATTTCACTTTACTGTATGTGACAAATAAAGGCTTCTTCTTCTTCTTCTTCAGTCTGAGATTCTCCAAAAAATGTACTTTTACGTAGTATCACTTTTAGCACAAATCATTTTATATTCCATTAGCAAAGATATTTATCAGACACAGGAAGATAAGCATGCCTGCTTAAGCTATTCAATATGCTGTACTGTGTCATGTGCACTTACTAGAGTGGGTCCATCTGAGGCTGAAATCATGTTCACCCTTAAGATTTTTACTTCAGAAAGGGTGTAACGGACTGGTGCGTGCACATACAGCACCACGAGGGTCATGGACACACACACACACATGTGAGCAAGGAGCCTAATACATGATGCACACACACGCCGATACAGACACGCACCGGCACTCGAGGTCACACACAAGCAGTCATTCACTGTCTCACACACAGGCTTAAGTACACTAAGAGGCTTAAAAAGCCCTCCATGCTCCCTCACTCTTCATCCTCCTTTCTTTTTTAAATTCCCACTCACTCGCTCACTCACACACACACACACACACACACAAAACACACACCCACACATATACTTCTAGTCTCACTGACAGTCCTAGTTAGCAAGAGAGCTGAAGCCAGTGTGCGATGCCTGCAGCAGTATCAGCATGCCTTGCTGCACCGTCATTAGCATGCACGGCTTTCTTTTGGACATTTAAGGTTAGCAGTTCCCTCGACTCGTTCCCCTTTGGTGCAGTTTAGCTTACGGCACCTTTGCAGACGCACACACACACACTCTGACTGACTTTCTCTCTCTCTTCTGTCTCTCTCTCTCTCTGTCACACACACACACACGCACACACAGCAAAATGTTTTTAATAAACAGCAGCAGCCTATTTCTACTGATCAAAACTTTCTTTATCCTTTCTTTTGCTGTACGTTACACATTATAAGCTAGAGCTGTTGTTAAATCCAAAAATTTCAGTTGTGTCAGAACATCACAATATTCCAGATGCATGGTGGTAAGAGATAAAATTTTCCCTTTAAATTAAAAAAAAAAAGAGAGAAATCCCTTTAAAATGTATCTGAACTAAGACACACAGTATCATTACTTGATACATCATATTGCACCTATGCTTTTGCAAAAAAATATTATTTTTTTATTATTTTAATGTTAATGTTAATGTTTTGCTTCAATTTAAACTTATTTTAAATTAGACTGAACTGTGTGGTGTTAGTGATTGCCACATCTGGAACCAGGCATTCAAATTGAAGATGTAGTGATGATTGGATATCAGTTGATCATGGTATGTGCTAAAGAATTATACCTGCCCTGTTTCAGTTTTTCAAAAGAAAATGCATTGACCTGAAGTTAGAGTGCTGGAGAAACGACTTCCACTTGCACTCAAGTCAACAGAAAATCTGTTGAAAAAGAAATTACCATTATAAGTCAACACCGAGAACTCACCAGTGCGAATTTATTCGAATGTGCACAGGCCACCTCATGCGAAAAGCATGGACCAGCATGGAGCTAAGAGGCCATTTTAGAAGACATCAGTTGCCAAGAATTTGCAACCACTTACTAAACATGACAATTTCCTTTAACACAAACCAAAACGTTTTAAATTACCAAGCCTTGTTTGAATTAAGGATGAGTTTAACAAGGTTTAACAACGTCAACACAAAGTTTTTTCACAGAAACAATAACACGTTAAAAAAATGAGCACATTAATACAAACCTATCATTCATACCTATCGTTACAGCCGGAGCTTCTGTCTGAGCTGTGCCATGGTATAAATGACGATAACTGAAATTGTGATGTACAGTATCATGACATAAGCTGATTAATCTATGTTATCAGTGTGTAATCAGGATAATCTAAAATTCCCTCACTGCACCAGCTTCCTCTTTTAGCCTGTTCCATAGCTACCTGTTACGATCGCCAGCTGGAGTGCCCACGAACTCCACTAGAGGGCACTCCACCCTGGACTCTTGCTATTGTTCTCTGGACTCCATTTCCCATGTGTTTCTTGCCCCACCTGTGATCTTGTCATGTGCTACCCCTGTTTGTGTGTTCTGCTCTGATTGGTTCCTTGCTTACATGTGTCTTGTTCCCATTGGTTAGTTTGGTCATGTGGTCTCCTTGCCCTGTTTAAAAGTGGCTCACACCTGCTCGTTGATTGCTGTTCATTGTTTGGTTGTATTTGTGTTTGTAGTTTCCTAGTTTCCAAGTTTCCTAGTTTCCGTGTTGCCTAGTTTACCTGTGTTTTGACCCGTGGACTGTTCTCCTTGTTTTTGATTGTTTGATGCCTGCCCCGACCATTGCCTGTGTTTTGGATTACTCTTTTGCCTTTGCCTTGGATTGTACTGTTTGCTGGAGCTTGACCCTGGCTGTTATGACCACGTTTGTTAATAAGGCCTTGCGTTTGGATCCCCAGCTCCGTTGTCACGACTCGACACGTTACACTACCAATATCTGTAGCTTTTACAAATTTTGACCCCTTGCTACAGCAACAGATTTAGGGAGACACCTGAAAACTAAAACTACACTTTTCTGCTTTTCAGCTAAAACAGTCAATCAGACAAAACACAGGAAAAAATTGCATGGAGGAACAGGCAACTCACTAAAGGGGAAAGGACGCAGGCTGGAGAAGCCACACATTTGCTTCTAGTGTCAACTTCATCTAAAATGAATGTTGACCTTTGAATTTGCTAGGCTTGGATTTGTGAGCCAATAGAAACCATATAGGTGGGACCATGGTGCCATTGTTCAGTACAAAATGGAGGAGCTGTTACTTAGTAAGTAGTGGTCACACCTGACTTTTCACTTGCTGTTTCTTATAGTTACTTGACCCATGTGTGACAGAATCTAGCTAATAGTAATCCTATGTTCTCTCTGAAATCCCATGCCATCATGACTACAAGCAATTGCCTGATTTTGAATTACCAGTGAGGAAATTAGCATAGCCGGTGCCTCTGGCTTAAACACCATCCAGAACCAACGTAGGGTTGACTGTGCTGTCAGTAGGTGAGCTACATGTATACAAGTATAGTAATTGTATATAGTTTATTACCATTAGCATACTATGCACATGGGCCACACTGCAGATCGGACATGCATTAATGTTAAATATGTAATGTTTTTTTTATAAAGTAAGCATATAAACTCTGCTGGGTGCTCATAAAACCAACCAAGTTTGCAGATCGCAGTTAAATATTAGTTTAAGAAAAACATGTTTATCATTTACGCTGTGAGAACTGCGTCTGCCAACAGATGCTAGTTTTTTAATGATAAAATTCTTCCTTTTTTCCCAGCAAGGATCTTCATGTTTGCGATGTTGGGACATCTGCTGTTCTAACACGTCCGAGTCAACTAAGCATCTAATTATTTGGAGACAGGTTTTGAAATGTATCTGATTTTTGAAGTTAATTTTAAAAAAATACCGGATATACAACTATTTCAAATTTGATTCCTGTCTTTTCCTAGAGCATCAGGAAACAACGTACCTTACTATCTAGCTTTCCTTTCGTTTAAATGAGCATGAGGTCTGTTCTGAGCCTTGTAGAGGTGGACAGGTGGCAGATGTCGGCGCATAATGAGCGTGATAACAAGCATTATGTGGAAATGTGATTCCACTGCCCAGGTGCACATGTTTCTACCTTGTAGTTGTTGACACGCTGCTGCTTTTTTTATTTATTTATTTATTATTTTTTTAAAACCTGAGCAAAGTCACTCCCCTCACCTGGAGATCAGCTTCACACATAAATACAGTACAGTGCCACATGAACTATGAGGAAGTCACTAAAATGAAGAAGGAAGATAATAAGATGGAGTACTTGCTCAGGAAAAACTTTGACCTCCATTACAATCCACATTAATGTATATTTCACCAGGATCTGCCTTTGCAGATGTTCAGCCCTTCCACCAAGTCTTAAAGTAAATAGATCAGAAGTTTTTCATGTGTGCTACTCCTTTTCACTCCAGGCAAACTACAGCGTCTCCTCTCCTTATATTTTCCCCAAGGAGCATGATTGACCTAGTTGGGAAAGTCTTCTGCAACCAAAGTGTGCTCTAAAGAATATTTGCACAGTGGTACCCAGATTTAGAACATTATGATTAAGTAGTAAAGGATGTCATGATTAACTTGTCACACAGAAAGGTGACAAGTTGGTGTATCTTTCAGAAGAGTTTCACAACAAGATGCTCTTGTTTGCAGTGATGCTCTTATGTTAGGAACTGTGAAGGTTTCAAGGCTCTTAAAAAAGCAGATCTTGACGTTTTCATATTAAGTGCGTATAGTCAGTGCCAGAATTATTTAGACTTGTCATGAAAAAGTGGCAAAAATGAATAAATAAAATTAGCAACAGATACAATTGATGATTTTTTGAGCTTAAACATATCGGAAGGCTATACTTCCTTTTCAAAAATAAATCTTATATCTTTCTGCATAATGCCTGTTTAAAAATGATCGACAAACCTACAATTGATATTTACTTGCCTGGTGAGAATAACATCAATGAGCCTCTAATGTCTGCTAAGGTTGGAGCTACTTGTAGACTCTTGGATGAGTTCTCCATATAAATTGTTCTACATATCAAGCCTATTATGTTTCAGTGTATCTGTCCATGTGTCCATGAAGTGGAAGTGACNTCAGTCGTGGTATTGAGGGTGGCAGAGAGCGCTGGTCATTCACTCCCCCACCTACAATCCCTGCCGGACCTGAGACTTGAACCCACGACCTTAAAAAGATCCTCATTAGCACAATACGTCAAGAACGAGTGGTTGAATGTTTTGTAGGATTTAATGGAATTATCAATGTAACCAGCAGATGAACTGATTTAAATTTTGGAGTTGATCCACCCACCGCAAGGTCACAGCAAGGTCAAATGTCAAAAAGGTTGTTTACTGTTCTCTTCAAGTCCATCCATAAATAGAGATGAAACATGAATGTGTTCCATCAGTCTTGTCTGTGTTGATATGGATGTATGTTTGGGGTCATTATCTTGTCTAAAGAGCCATCGAAGGACAAATCTTAACCTCCTGGCAGAGGCATTCGGATTTTGGGTCAAAATATTTATATAATCATTTTTGCCCTGGAATCACGGCCCTAACTGTATATATACTTTTGGACAATATGTAATGGCTTTTTTAATCTTTTGTTTAAAAGAAAAACATTACAAAAGTTTAGTGTTAAAGTTTATCGTTCCAATCCTGTCTTTTTTCTCTTCTCTTTTTATTTTTTTTCTGTTACCTGACTGATTGTAGAAAGTGAATTGCTTGTTTTAGCAGATGTATTTCAGTGCTTTCTCTGGAGTTATTTTGTGATTAGCATGTACAAACAAATCATCTTTCACCTTCAAGTTATGCAAATATATTAATCACACATTACCATGAGCCATGAGGCTTGAATAATGAAATAACCACATGGTGCTTTTTTTCCAGGTAATTCTCATGCTGACCAAGCTGTACGACTTCAACCTTGGCAGTGTCACTGAGAGCTCCCTGTGGAGGTAAGTTTGCAAAAAACAGAATCCTGTAATAAAACTCATTTTGGCGAACACGTGTACATTTTCATAAAGACGTTCAGATCTTCTTTGTGGAAGCTGTTTTTGCAGAGTTTGTCTGTAAGGCTCAAATCCTGTTTCAGAGCACTGTTTCCTGCTGCTTCTGCATTGCAGCATGTTGGATTCGAAATGAAGCAATAATGATGGGGATAATGTACAAGCTGTCTGCTTTATTGTGAGGATATACTAAATTTTCCAGGAACCGTATTTCAGTCACATTGCTATCTTTAAACCTAGTCTTTCCTTCTCAACAGATGATAAGGAATTGGTATCACACTGAGCATTGAGCATGAGTGTGACTGAATGTGAGACATGATTTAGTAAGGAATGGTAAAGAAATGATTTACCCAAAGGCAAGTACCTAATGAAAGATGTGTGTGAAATATTTAGCATTCGCACAATGTTTCATCAGGTACAGCCGAGTATTTCCAAATCTTTTCTTAACCCTCTACTGCATGAATTATTATATTTACATAAAAAATATTTGTATGGATTTTTATTACTTTAATTAGTTCAAAAAATAAAAATATATTTAAAAAAAAAAGT
>CM074970.1:8430087-8447112 GCA_037577455.1 Pangasius macronema
GGTATTCCTACCCTAATTATCAACTTTATAAAATTAGAAAGAGATCTCACAAGGGAGCAGAGCCAACTTAAAGTGAAGCCAACTTTTTTTGTAGCAAAACAGCACGAGTACCAGAAGCTCGCTACTGCACACTTTGGTAAATGAATTTAAGTCATCAGGCCCAAACACAAGTAATTGTTTATACTGTATATCAGTAATTCATTTAGTGATTTAAGAAAACACAAAGTTTATTAATCAAAAGGTAAAATGGAGCTACTCACCCCAGTTATTCAGATAAAGCAGAGCTGGTAATTAAATTCGATTATAGAGCATGCTGACACTGCTTTAAGCTCAGTGTCCTTGACTTAATGAACCGTATTTCCGCATAACACAAATGACTCACAACAATGATCCATATCATCAGAGCATAATGAATTGTTTCTGTAATCTGTTTACTTTGGACTGGGCGAGTCAGGGGCTTCAAAGATTTACCAGATGCACCTATTGTTTCTCTTAGATCTACTTCCTTGGACTTTAAAGCAATCCTTTCAGCTGTTATTGTTCTCTGATTCAGGCTTATTGACATTGATATGGTACTTTATGACTCACATAAATGTCACATGTTGTTTTTTTTTGGCTCCTGCGAGTAACTGTGAACATCTGCGAGTCTCAAGGTGCTTTACAGTTCAGTAAGGCATGACACCACCGGCAAAAATTCTGATTTTCTATAGGCTCATAGGTTATTAACATGAGCATGTGTAATTAGCTTTTTGTAATGTTGTGGTTCAATTTTGGTCCATTCCTCTTGGGAAGTAGTCTTTATTTCCCCAAGGTTACGAGGTCTACTCTAATACACTCATAATTTCAAAATCCTCTGCACAATTTCAGTGGCATTCAATTCAGGAGATTGTCTAGACCATACAAGGCCTTCCTGAGTTATTTTACATGTATGTTTTGTGTTGTCTTTTTTGAAACATCCATCTTCTCCCCAGATTCAGTCTCATGGCTGATGAATTAAATTCTCCTCTAATATGCCCATTCATGCTTCTTCCAATTATGTATAATGGCCCAGTACCACTTCCACCACTGTGCATCGCTGTATACATGGTATCCTTGGGATCATGCACAGCCTTTCTTTCTCCAAACATGACAATTTGGGTTATTGCCAAAGTATTTTATTTTTGTTTAATCGGAACAGTTTTTTTTTTCCAAAGGAGTTCTGCTTTGTCTAAGTACTTTAGGCATGCATCTCCATGCTTCGCTGTACTCACAGAGATGTTTAAGGCATCTTTTTCCACTCGAATGTTGTTTAATAATATTGTTCCTGAGAACTTCAAGAAGCTCCTCCTTCACCTTCACCACTTTTGATTGCCACTTTTCGTATGAAATCTGCATGTAACCTTTTGGTTCTATATATTTTAATACGGTGTCCAAATACTTCTTTTCCCTATAAATTTTATTTTTTTAAACAATTTAACAAGAGCAAAGTCGAAAGAAATGATGCGTGTAAATTTGAAGTGGATGTATGCACTGGAAATATGTTAAATAACCAAAACGAAAGTGTTTGAATATTTATTTCCACCCACTGTATCAACAATTGTTTACCAGTTTATGCGGAACGTCCACCATAGGAGTGGTTACTTTTGAAATAACAAGATATTAGAACGAGTGCTGGTTTCTCATAAAAGATTAATCTTCTGACCAACCAGAATCAAACATTCAACAAATGCAAATAAAACTGTATATTTAATAATTCATTGCCACATTTGCTTGTTTAAGCACGTTGTAAAGACAATTATAAATTCTCATAGGGTTACAAATGGCAATTGAAAAAACACAAACAAAACCAAATCGAACAAAGCAAAAATAAACAGGGCCTGGTGAATATCAGAAGGTAGTGAGCATCATATCTTTAGAACTTAAAATCAGGCTGATTTGCCACTTAACTGTTGGGGCTTTCAGTAAGGCAGCTCTCATTATCTTAAAACAATTTGGAGCGCAGCCTGCTCAGCATGTATGCAGATTCTAAGCTATTAAAAACTAATGAAGGTTTTGAAGTCTATTCTAAAAAGATTCAAGCCACCATTTTATTGAGGGGAAAAGAAGCATGCTCGAAGTTCAAATAAGGTTCAGACTTTGAATCAAAGCAGTGCCACACACAGTTGTGTGTGTGTGTGCTGTAGTTATTATTATTATTTTTTTTTTTTGGGAATATACTCAATTTGCAAGTTTGCTACTAAAAGTGAGCTGCTCTTCAACCATAGCCTTAGGGTCTAAATGGAACTTCCCTGCTCAGCTCGGCTGCAGTAACCTATGCTCCACAGGAAGAAAAATGCAGCCATTCAAGTTAAACGGCTATAGATTCAGCTACTAAAGCCAGTGCTTATTACAGCTGAATGAGATTGGTGACTAAATCTTGCTAAAGTGAAGCTTTTCTATGAGCATCATTTATTTCTTTTCACTCAAGATATCCCATATTTTTTTTTTTTTTTTTGCCTTTTTCCTCAGCACCTGTGAGCCAGTGGCAGACATTACACAGGTCCAGCCGCACGACATTAAATCACATGCCTTTTGAAATAGCCTATGAGTAGCTGATCGATACAAAGATGATGTAATTTTCCAATAGTCCTGTGTGACCCCTGCGACGGTGCAGAGCAACGGTCATGAATCACCTCCTACCATCTGAGTCCAGAGAGAAAAGTACTGTATTTCATCCGCTCGGTAACCATTTCATTATAAATCTCGGCAGGAGAAGAACCCTCCAGAGTCAGGCTGTTTATTGTCAGCCATTGGCAAGAGTTGTTGCTTTATGCTGATCTCAGAACAGCCTCTTTATGAGTTCTTGTAATAGTTAAAGCTCAAGTTAAAGTAAGGTTTTAGTACGCCATAAAAGTTGTAGCCAGAACATTTTAGGTTGTGGTTTATCCTGAACAGAAGAAAAGGAAAACTGTTGCAATAAATTTCAGCTGCTGGTATTGTGCCTTCAGCAAGAACATTTCAAAGAATCAAAACCTCTTATATCAAGGCCCCTGATTAAGCTGTGCATCTGATTGCTAGCNAGAGATTTTGATTAAGTCTGAACAAGAGATGCCTTATCTTATCCACCAATTAGGCTGTCTTAGGCAGGGCCTTGAGACCTTACACAGGAAATATTTGAAGTGGCAAGGGGCAAAAAAAAGAAAAGTTGTTAAAACTTTCCGAAGTTTGAATTGGCACATCTCAACAGAACACAGATTTCACATTAGTACTAGACTGAATTATTTAATGATGTTCGCCACACATCAGACTACTTGAGCACTTGCCTAGACTGGATGCGGGAAGACGTCCGATGTTGAAATTGTCCAGTGTTTTAAGAAGGCTTGTCCTTTGGTCTCATAGATGTTAAAAATCTCAAAAAAAAAATAAGAAACTCTTTAAATGTTGTTGCTTATTTAACCCTTTACTGCACATTGTTGCCATATGGCAACAATTTACAAACTACCCCCCTAATTTTTTTTTTATTATTATTNTATTTCTTGAACTAATTCAAGTAATAAAAATCCATAAAAAATAAATAAATAATTCATGCAGTAGAGGGTTAAAGATGATCTAGGTATTTATTTATTTCATCTCCAGTGATGCTTCTAGGGCAGGAGTTCTGAAAGGTTTTTTTTTTGGAGCCAGGGACGGCTTTTACTGTAAAATAAACATAATTCAATTATTCAAGTATAGAAGATTATTTATAGGCTGAATAGTTTTTAAGTTATTATGGTTTGGATTCAATTCAAGTGACCAGTCAAACAGGCTAATAACTCTAAAAGCTAAGTAGTAAATATAATAAATTGGATTATGGTGAGTTGTGATGTCCACTACTGTATCAAAGTAAAAATTCACAGACCCCCTAGTTCATGGATTAATGGGGGGTCCACTCTAAGAACCACTGCTGTAAGAGGAGGAGTCCATGGGAGAGTTCATTGGAGTCAAAAATGACTGAGTAATTTAAGGGCCCCTGGGTTAGATTTTGGATATTTAAAGCAACACTGCCAAACGTATGTGGACTTTACAAATCAGTATACCTCATAAAACGCTTCATGACTATACATAAATGCAGAAAGGACATTGTTCATATCACACTCTCCAGTGGATGGGTTCGCGTTTGAGTCTGGTTCCTCTCAAGGTTTCTTCCTCGTGTCATCTAAGGGAGTTTTTCCTCGCCTCAGTCGCCTCAGGCTCGCTCACTAGGGATAATTTTGTGTAACATCTAGGACTGTTGCATGTTTTTCTGTTTATGTTCTGTAAAGCTGCTTTGATACACCGTCCATTGGTAAAATCGCTATACAAATAAAACTGAATTGAATTGAAAGGTTAAAGGTTGAATACAGTTTTAAAAAAAATCCTGAACAGGGCAAAACTCAGGGGTTTCATAGGTCTTTGTTGGTGAAATTACCCTTAGTGAGAATGAAAAATGGCAAAGCTGATACTCTAAAGATGAACTGCGTAGAGTCTGTGAGCTTATTGTCTTAATGCACTTGATGTTCCAACACTACACTGCCCCTTGTGTCTAAAGTTGGTACATCATGCTTATTTTTAGCCAATTTTCTCCCTTCCGACTATTTTGTCATTACGTATCTTTTCTGGTTGACTCGAGCTGTGTGCCGGACTGCTTTATAGCATAAAGCAACATGTAGAATACTAAATGGAATATAGAGCCTTCAGCCTGCACGTTACAGTACATTCAACTAGTGACGTAACAAATAAGAGTGCTGTCCTTACACTACGTGTTTTCGTAGTAAAAAGGTTGACAAAACACACAGTGTTTGTGTTACATAAAGCAAAAACCCCTTGCTGGCGAAACCTTAATGGTTATATGAAGAATCATCCAACAGAAAGTTTACTTTTCAGAAAAAGACTTCACATAGAAGCTGATTAGAAAGCTCCAGTTAGGAGTATGTAAATTGTATGTATCTCTTGGGGAACGGTGTAAGATTCTGTGTAGAACCCTACTACAGAGGGTTTCCCATTGACAAAAGGTTCTAAGTAGAAATCTTTTAGAAAGCTAGAACTTTCAACTATCCAAAGAACTGTTTTATTTGGGGTTTTTTTGGTAGTGTATCTTTTGCTTCTGTACCTCAACCAATAATTGAATGGACATGTAATGAACACAGTTTACCTACATGTCCCTGTATTGAGAAGATAACAGAAAACAGAAAGGGAAAAAAAAGGCATCCTAAAGGGATCTCTAGCTTGTCTCCCTGGGAAAACATGTAAAGGTGCTACAAAATGTTCACCAAAGGTTCTACATAAATACAACTTCGTTAGAAAACTAGAATGATTAAAAAAGAAGAACAGTGGAATTGTTTCATAAGCCCATAAAGCCAGTATATGGACAAATATTTCCTCTAGAATTATACCATATCTTTAACTTTTTGAGAGGTCAGTCCCTGAGAGTCTCATATCCCAGAGTTGCCTCTAATCCACAGATTTGTGCTGAGAAAAAAAAAAAAAAAAAAAGATTGAAAAATTGACCCTTCTGGAACAGCAAACTGAGGCGGTTTATCCCTATCTCAGTGGTAAACACTGTGAACACTTTTGAGTATATGAATCGTGGAGGCAAGGAAAGTCGTGTGGTGCTAAAATACCTTGACCTTCGCAAACAAGGTCAAATGCTGTGCTGTGGCTGTTTTTGCAAACTGTGTCCATGTTTGGTCATCGTGAGATATCTTTATGTGGCTGGAATTTAGAAAACTACTTCTGTCATCATCTGTTTTGGGGACACAGAGGCCAGTGTCTGGGTCATGCAATCTATACATAATTGAACATTTAAAAGGGGCAGAGGGAACATTTTTTTTGTGGAAATCCTTGTTCTCTTTACAGATAGCAATGTGTGTGTGAAGGCAATACCAAGTAATGCTAGTTGAGAAGAGAATGTTCCATGAGGCAGCACACACAGGTACTGAATCACAAAGAATAGTCTAAAGAAACATACTCTTTAGAACAACACTGTCAAATCTAGATACCTAATGGGTATTTTGGAAATACAATATAAAAGAAGCTACATTTTAAATATAATCCTAAATCACGGGTGTCCAGTCTTATCCAGAAAGGGCTGGCATGGGTGCAGGTTTTCATTCCGACCTAGCCAAAATCAATTGCATTTTGCAGATAAGATCGGACACTCCTATCCTAGATTATAAGATAATTAGTCCACCATATGAGAAGTTCTTCTGAATCAACACACTTTGCTTATCCTGACAGAGAGCACTGGGAGGCTAAACCAATGTATGGTGGTCTGGGAAAAACCATCAGATGATGTTGTGGCTCGGTTCTGAAAAATAGACAAAAGTTACAAGAAATAAGGTCTCGATTAAATTTGGGTTTGAATATACGCATCTGTAATTTATGGAAATATAAATATATTTTACCAGAATTACATGTGAATGTTTTTATTTTGACATCTTTCTAACTTTGCCTAGGTGTCTTCCTCAAAGATCACATTGGTTAAGGAGCCAGTTTAAAAATTGGCAGCAATGTTGTTTTTCCATAAGTAAATTAGGTTATAAATGTCGGTGGGTGTAGGTAGGTGGGGTGTCTTTCAGCTGAATTGGAAAGAAATCTTTTAATGCAATTTTCTCCCTTTTCACCTTTAGGGGCATCCAGACTTTAATATACTCGAATTTCACTTCTGGATGAGATGTTTGCAAAAGAGAAATTTCCCAGGCATGTTGCTGATAATGAAGCTAACTCTTTGATTACACAATCATTTGTATATTACATTTCTAAGCATCTCTTTTTGGTATACTGTATACCTGCAGTGCATTGCCAGTAAGGCTACATCATAAGAGCACAGAACAGATTCCATGAACTTTCTCATTTGGAACAGTTCATAAAATGGCTTACAATTTTATAAGAAAGCTAATCAGGCTATCTCTCAAATGGCGTGATAAACTCTATGCACTGTATACTGCATGCTGTGTGTTTGATTATGTAGTACCTGATTTTGTAGTGTAGTAAAATCTCACATCAAGCTAAACAGTAAGTTTAGCCAACTTGGTCAAACCAATTCCTTCACTGAGCTGTGAACAGCCTCCACAGGAGCAACAAGCTGGTTTAACATCCAGAATGTCCGGATTAAAGTGTAATGCACTTGCAGGACAGGACTATCTGCCCTCTTCCAAATGCATGAGCATCGCAGACACCCATGATTGGCTAGTGTCACTGTGATTGACAGGGGGAGAGAGTATGCCATCCCTCCCATCCAATGAGCATAGCCAGTATTGGTTCCTTTGCTCCTTGCCAGGGCCGGCTGTTTAAACTTTTACTTCCTAATCTGAATCTGTGCTGTAGACACATTATGAATTCTGGAGTACAGCAAAAGAGGCCAATTGTAACAAAAGCATGTCTCAGTATATCTCTGCATTCTTCCCTTTCTCCTGAAATACTAGTTGGGCAGAGTGCTATGTAAGGTGCCATTGTTGCTCATTGTCGAATACACACGGTGACATCACTGAATCAACATCATCTGGTTAGCTACAACTGAGGCATTATAAATACCAGCTTCACACAACTACCCCAGAGCTCTGACAATTAGGACATATGCAAAGTCTCCAATGGGTAATTAGCTTATCCATATTTCTCAGTACACCTGTAATTAGGTATTCCACTAAACTGTTTATGAGGACTGGAAAAATCACTGAATGATTTAATTTCACGCATGGTCCTCAACTGGTTAAAGACATGGTCAGACTTAAATTGTGACAAGTAATTTATTGAGTCTTTATTGTGTTCTCTCATTAATTTGCAGGTCAACAGACTACGGAACCACTTATGAGAAGCTTAATGAGAAAGTCGGGGTGAAAACCATACTTAGTTACTTATACGTGAGCCCAAATAACAAGCGAAAGGTAAGTCTTGCTTATAATATTCTCAGTATGAATATTTTAGTGTATGATTATTAAAATGCGACAAGGACACCTTCGGCCACTTTGTGTAGCGTGAATGTACATTAGCGTATATATTATTGTTGTAATATTCATTACCCCTATAGTCCTTGCATACTCTTATATCTTACACGATGAAAGAGCTCATAAATACATCCAATAGAACAAGCAATAGAAGAAAGAACATTTTCATCAAGAGATTTGGTCGTATTCAAAGCAAAACACTTACACTTCATTCATATTGATAAGCCTGTAGTTTCCGTCTCGCAGGGCTGCTGAGTTATGAACTGCGTGGTAAGAGAGTTGTAAATTTGCAGTGTTTTAATCAAAGGCGAGACAAGAGGGTTCAAATTTACGGCCCAGAGGCTCCTGCGGCTCATCGAGTAACGGCACAAACCATTAGTCTCGCTCCTCCCTTGTCCTCTTAGCCCTCCTCAAATCCCCTTTTCTCAATCACAAAGGGCTCGTTTCCTCCTCATTAATTATAGCCTTATAATGAAGATAGAAAGTGTCTCTGGCATTTGTAGGGCCTGTGTGGTATAGCTGCCCCTCAAGCTGCCATTTTTAAACATTTGCTAAATACCAGTACTGATTATTACTATAAATTCTATAAATATACATATTAATTAATGGCTGGTTATTATTGTACACATCCAATTACTTGTGGAATTAAATGTGGAAATTTTGTCTCAGTCCCATTATAAATAAATAAATAAATTAGTTTTATAGCATATACTACTGGTTTACCATCTCCTTTATCCTTCATATTTAATAATGGCTTTTTTTTATTGTTATATTATTGTTTATAATAACTCACTAGGACGAACTGATGTTAGAACAAAGAGGTTTGGAAATGTTGAAGCCTTTAATTCCCAATAAGTAGGCCTAATAATAATGTACATGAATAGAGTTTACTCATAGCTTATTAGCAATAGTTTAGCAAATATTAAAATATTAGTTTATTTAAATATTAAATAGTAATAATGTGGTAGTATTGAAACGATTTTTTAATTTGTGCTTTGATGTATTAATGCAGGACACAACTACTTTGCTAATTTATTCCATCTTGAAGTGCTTAATATACTATTAATTGATAGTTATAAAGTAAATGCTTACTTTTAAACATGTTTAGTGAATAAATATATTATGTATTTATTGCTATATTATTCATAGTGTTCAGTCAAGGTTCAATCGAGGCAAAAACCACTTTGTGTCGCCTCTAAATTCGCTAAAAAATTCCCACACCGGCTCGCTCCCACCCACTCTCCAAGCAATTCCTCCCACAGTTACTTTTGTTGTCCTTTAAAGCTAAATGAAATTAAATAAAATCCTTGCCCTGTGATCCAGTGAACTCTGTTGAGATCAGCGCTGTGTGAAAGACTGCTTGCAGAGCCACGGGTTGCACATCACTGTCCAATCCCACTCAGTGAGTTCAGAGTCAGATCAGTGGTGCATGTCAGTGTAAAGAGGACAATCCAGACTTGTGTTCAGATGCTAGCGAGGCCGGAGTTGAACACGGTGGAAAAACCTTTTAGGTAGTGCGGTAGACATCACATCCTCCACCCAGCATTAAGCCATGAGGAGCTCAGAATAACGATTCCAGCATAGCTGCCAGCTTGTCCACACATGTGTTTTAAGAATTGGTCCTTATATAGAATAATATGACATGCAGATTTACTATTTTGAACATTCATTGCATCAGTTTATTTACTTTTGTTTTTAACAGTGCAGCCTAAAAAAGATTGAAGCTGGAAATTCATTTGTATTCTCTATATGGCTGTTAAAGTGTTTTGACTTAATTGAAGTTTAGTATATAAGTGTAGTAAATAAAACAGCTTAAAAATAGGGATGCTCTGAAACAGTTTTTGCTTCAACTATGGAAAAGACTACTAATCGACTTGTTGACATCTTTTCTGCATTACAGGTCAAGTAGTAAAGATTAGTAGTAAGCGATAAAATCGGTCATTTTCTATGACAGGTTCAATGCATAAATCACACACTGAATGTATCTTCTCATAACGACTTACTGTAAATAACTCGGGGATGATGCAACTGATACAATTATATACAGTCATGTATATTAAATAAAACTCCATCATTGAGTAATCACTGTCCCTACGATGGTAACATTTAATAATGTGTTAGGAGCTCACGTTCGTAATGTTCTTTAGTTGAATGATGAAATTATGAACTTTTTGGGAGTAGACTCAAACTCTGTCACACCTGTGTGTGAGACTACAGCTCCCATGATCCTCAGCCCATGACCTTATAACATCACCTCAAGCACCGTTCCCATGATCCTCAGCCCATTACCTTATAACCTGTTCTCTTTAAATAATCTCAACTTCGCTCTCAACTTCTTGTATCTGTGACAAGTCTGAGCCTTTATCTGCTTCATGTTTTGACCATCACATTTCCTGATTTAGTCTTGTGAAGTGAAGTGACTTTGTGGCCAAGTGTGGTGACCCATACTCGGAATTTGTGCTCTGCATTTAACCCATCCAANGCGCTGGTCATTCACTCCCCCACCTACAATCCCTGCCGGACCCGAGACTCGAACCCAACACCTTCAGGTTCACCTTCCGGTTACAAGTCCGACTCTCAGACCATTAGGCCACGACTTGTGTAGTTTGCCGATCATCAATCATCTGCTACACTGGTTTTAATAAAAGCAGAATATCTGCACTTGCATCCATCTGTCTACTTCACAACACACCTGGAGCTTGCTTTATGCTGGTGATATTATTATTATTTTTTTAAATGCATTCTGTTAAATAGGCAGTCATTTAATTTTTTTTTCTTAAAACAATGTGGTTCCTCATGATCACCCACTGAAACTCCTTACACAGCAGTGTGGCAGCAATGTAAATTGTTGAAATTGTAAATTTCAGTATCCAGGTTTATGTAAACACGTTATTTTTTTCAGGGTCCAAGTAAGATTTCTAATCTCAACATGCTTGCTAAATCTCACTAATATAATCATTAAAAATGCAAGGGAGACTCTCTAATATAATCACGGCCAGTGCATGCATGTGAAAAGCATCACTGTTCTTTCATATTGCTGTGTTTAAGCAGAGAGCTCTTCTTTTTTTTCCTCTTCATTAAGGAGAGCTCGGTAATGAAGTTGGGACACGTCTGCCTCCAGTTCCTCTCACTGCTTCTCAGTGATCACACAAAGCTACGCCTGGAGCTACATGATAATTAAGGATTACACTGACACTAAACACAATTCATTGTAGGTCTGCTTGAGAAAAAAGACAACAAAAAAATAAGAGGTTAACAGAGCCTATCCGCGTGAACATCAACGAAGATTCACGTATGGAGATTACCTTTAAAAGGCATATCTCGTACCACGAACCGTGACCTTAAAGATTAAAGATTTGTTACTGGTGTCATCGCTCTGCATAGTAATATCTCTTTCCTACTAGCAAGTGTCAGGAGCCTGTTATCAAACCCAGTATTTATAGGATCAAGTGAATATCTCACAGTTCCACGTGCAGCAAACCTAGCCTCTGTGATTACTGACTTTTAATATACAGTATCATGAACTGATTTGAGAAATAATGTGCTTCATTTAGTAAAGTTTTGTGTAAATGTTTTTGTAGGTCAAACCACTAAAAGTTTCACCAGATATACAAGCCGGATTATTTTTTACTCCCATGCCTATGTTGGTGAATGCCAATCACCTGTAAGGTACAAAGCACGTGCAGCACATTTGCATTTAGTGATCCACAAAACTCCATAAAAGGTAAACTCACAGAGAGCTGAAAGTGAGAAACGAGGACAAAACGGTGAAAGAGACGTAATTTCTCAGAGGCAGAAACAGAAGTTATTTTGACTCAAATTATTATTTAGCAGAATAACAGCATCTGAAAAAGTCAAAATCTGGACAAATTACATAAAAGGGTAAATTAGATCATAGACATCCAGGTGATCTTAGACATCATGTTTAACTTCAAGTGCTTGAAGTTCAGCGTCTTGTGCTGCAATGCATCCTCCTTAATGCCATGATGGAAGAGCAGGAGGTCACATCTTATAAGGAAACCTGAAGTATTTGGGATGATGATGATGATGATGATGATGGTGGTGTGCAGCACACTAAGGAGTGTACAGCTCATTGCAGATTGAGACATACAAGATCGGTCACTTATCAGTCACTTAGTCCTAGGTCTAAAGCGATGCCCATCATTTAAAGAAGATCGCACGGCAAACACTATATGACTTACACTCTATGACCAAAAGTGTGTGGCCACCTGATCAGCTGTGGATGCCTGGGACAACCTCCCACAAGTTTTCCTCCTAAACCTGCACAGTAGTTTACCTGCCATTTTAAAGGCAAATGGTGGTCACACCAAATATCGATTTGCTTCTCCTTAGGACCAAAAGTGAGTCTAAAGATTTCCACATCACCTCCCATATTAGCTGATTGGCTTGTCCAGTGGCTAAAGTATTATTGCTGATTAACTGACAGCCTCTTATGGGCTGCTGAAAAATGGAAATAGCTCAGACTTATCACCTTTTTAGATTCCGGAAAAGCCAGTTCGGGGAAATGAATGCACCGTGTAGTGAAGCTATCCAATTTGCTCCTTCAAGCTGAGCGCTATAAAGGTTACCCATGCTGAAAAGTTGAAATCATGACAATTGCTCCCTTAGGCACTGCGCCTTCTGACGTAAAGTCGTAGTTATAGATCCGCACAAGATGTACAGTACCGTTCCCTGAGTCTCGGAGGCAAAATTAGGTCATAAAAGTGAAAATTAAAAATGAATTGGATTGCGATCAACAGCATTATGAGGCTTGGTGTATTCTATTGTTTTCTAAGGAGTAATAAGGATATTTTATATTGGCTAGTAAAATTATGTTGCCCATGGTGCTGTGTTTTTATAATCCTGTTAAGTTTGGTGTTCGCGCATGCATGGTATTGTATCTCCAGCCAGTTCCATGATAAAAGTTTTTACTGAACACTCTTTATAAAATAAATAAATAAAGTATTAAGCCCCACCCCCACAATTTCCACCAACCAGACGAAGCGCCCTCAGGGCCCGCTCGGCTAGCGATGACCTTATTATCATTAGCATTATTACTGACTGCAGATGTTTCTCTCTGTTTAAGCGAGGCCAGTTTAAATTTTTTATAACCCTGACTAATTCGCAGTGCAGTTAGTGTCGAAACATGAACCCAGCCTCTACCTTTTCGCATATGTAACACTCGTATAACCCCTTGGTCCTGATGTATTCCGGGATGTGCTTAAGACATCAGGGCTGTGATTAATGCATGAGACTCTTCTGAAGACAATTACAGCCAGTGATCCACTCTTGCCGTCTTGAATAAAGCCTTAAGTTCACAGATCTGTGCTTGGCTTGGATTTTGCCTCATTTGTTAAAAAATATAGAAATAAATAAATGAAAATACAACACAAAAAAATATCAGCCAAATAAAGGCAAAAATAATGCTATTGCTAGCAATGCCCTGAGATTAACCTTTTAATGTATTCTGTGGAAGTCTTGTCAAGCAGAAACCAGCTATGATACTTTTTTTTTATATGTAAAATAAAAATATTATATGCTTCAGGGTTTGTTTTTGATGGTCTGAATTACTTTTGGGCTTTTATAGGAGATGGAAATTGATTTACACAGATTACTGAGCCTGGTACTTCAGTTACATTTACACCATTTAAATCCTTTCCTTACTGCTGCTAACATTACCGCGTACTTAACTGTACTGAATTTACTGATGAGGTGACATTTCATATTGCAGTCATTGCTTTTAGAAAATGTTTTTAACTTGTAAAACATAACTGGTAAAAATTTAAATAAAATTTCCAGGTATGAGCTGGAATGAATTGAACCATTACAGTCCTTAGAGTCCTAAATCTTTGTGTCTTGTTCTTCATTCCAAAGGTGTAAGTGATTTCTGTGGTTGAAGATCAAGCTGAAATACATCAAGGGCAGAAATTCACAGTTGAGCATTAAGTGTTTTTTGTCCTAGCTTGTACTTCAGGATAATCAAGCCCATAAAAATGCCTTGTGTACAAATTGAGGCAGCATTCGGGCTGAACCTCGTGCTGACAGTCAAATCACTGAAATGAGGAAGAGGTTGTTTATACCGTGATGGAAGTGAACAGTACACCCTCCACCACACTAAAAAAAAAAAAAGCTGAACATCTGTTGGCCCCTAGGCAAAATCTCAAAATGCATGTGCTGAGGGGGAAGAAAGATTCATTTGTAGTCCATGACCTAGACGCACAGCATTTTGCAAGACACTTCCCCAGGAAAGAAAACAGAAAAAAAAAAAAAGATACTATGTTTGACGGTTGCATTAAAATCTTATGACCTGCCAAGCTTGGAAAAGATGCTGCGCAACCTGCTTTTAAAGAGTGTGTGTGTGTGTGTGTGTGTGTGTGTGTGTGTGTGTGTGTGTGTGTGTGTGTGCGCGTACTGGTAAAGTAAATCAGAAATGACGTTTGACCAGTAAAGGGCTGAGAATAAATCAATTAGCCTGCATTTGAAGCGTCTCTGTGCGATCATACTGCACTTCTCAAATTTAATAACAGAGTTTAACTAGGACTGTCACCTAAAAAGTCAATAAGATCATCACTTCATTTAGAGGAGATTCTTCACTAAGGACATAGACATTGATTAGGATGGAATTGTCTTTTGATTTCTTTAGACTTGACGTTAACTTTATCTGAAGGTCATTGTTCAATACGCCAGTCTAATGGGACAGATTATATTTAATATTTTAGTGCTTTGTTTGTTGTTGGCCTTTAAGAACGCATGTTTTTTTCACGTGATTTCGCATGATTCTTCACGCGTGATCACGCGGCACCCTGCAGGCTTCACACAATACCCACCAGGTGGTGCATGGAGCAACACATTGTAGCTCAACACACGGTACTGCTTTTTGCAAAGCGGTTCTGAGAGAGGATCACAGATCCGCTGGCCAAGCACAAGCAGATCGTGTTTTTCAGTACAAGAAACAACACTGTTTGGTTGGAAAAAGAGTGTATGCTGTATACAGTGTGTCCTGACAGAACTACTGTATCTACTAGCAAGCTGTGTTTGTTCAAATGAAACATGACCACCCTCTATTGAGCTTGTCTTTCCTGCGCCCGCAGCATGCGTGTGACCCTGCGTGACCCTGCGTGACCCTGCGTGACCCTGCGTGGTCCTGCGTGGTCCTGCGTGGTCCTGCGTGATAATGCGTGATCCTGCGTGATAATGCGTGATCCTGCGTGATCCTGCGTGATAATGCGTGGTCCTGCGTGGTCCTGCGTGGTCCTGCGTGGTCCTGCGTGGTCCTGCGTGATCCTGCGTGATAATGCGTGATCCTGCGTGAAATCGCAAGATCCCTTTTCCTTTGACGCACATTCTAGGTGGCCATATCTGCTAGCTTTGAGTCTGATTAGAGACCTAGAGCTCAAAGAGGTCAATCTAGACATTTTGTTTAGATGCCACTGAGGCCTGAGTTGAACATAGTGGAAAAACCTCCTCGATACTGCTGTAGACATCACATACTCCATCCATTACGCCATAAGTAGCTTCTATGCCACGCTGCACGCGTTCAGTTTCAGAATCACCAATTTCAGTTTCCAAAATTGTTGTAGTGTAGTTTGGTACACGGATATATTCTTTTTCACATTTATTGCACTGATTTATTTACTTTGCGATAACATTGCCGCCTGTGTATGGCTGTTAACTGAAGTGTGGTTTGAGGCATTCTTTGCTGCACAAATTAAACAGCCTGAAAATAATGGCATCCTAAAACAATTTCTGCCTTTCTTATGGAAAAGACAACCAGTGGACTAGTCAAGTACTGGTCAGCTGGTAAAAATTAGTAGTCCAGAAACCCCTACTACAAGTTGCAAGTGTACTTGCTGACAGTCCAAAGCTTCCATCAGCCCATCTATTCATCCATCCATTCACTGATTCATGATTCATTGGTTGCTTAATAATGTCTTGAGCTTGACAAGTTTCAACAACACTATGGATTCTCCAAACAGCTCTCAGTCCTGTGTGAGATGTTTGCTCATTTGGCTCAGGTTGCAGGCTGACATTTCTCCCGCTGATATGAAGGATCCATAGGAGCTTCTGTCACCGTTTTTTTCCTCTGCCTCGCTGACCTTTCACCACTCATTCCTGAAGATTTCGATTAGGTTCTGTGGCCCTGATGCCCTCTTTTTTTCCCTACCTTGGCCATTGTCAGTTTATTTAGAAGGGAACAGAAAGAGATACACATACAAATAGAAGATTGCATCAGGGAAACAGTTTCTTAGATAACTAAGATTCAGAATATGTGAATCATCAGTGTGTTTCTTCTTCTTCTTCTTCTTCTTCTTCATCTTCTTTTTTTCCCCTCATTCTCCCCAGCCGAGTTCAGGGACAATACAAGGATAAACTTTTAAAAAGTGGACACACTGTTCTTTTCATTTGGCAGGTGTTTTCCTAGCACATTACTAATGTCTCACTGAGAAACTGTTAATTAACATTTCTTTGAGTCCCGTGTCTAAGGTTTTTAACCTTTTTTAGAGTTTTTTTCTTCCATTTGTCCTTTTCGTGACATTTTGTATGAATAACCCCATTAGAGAACCTCCAAAGACTCCTCTCTGTTGGAGCTTTTCTACTAGCCATACTATATATTATATTATATTATAGCCATACTTCCTTTATTTTTTTTTTCTTTTCATTTTTTTTCTGAGCAGGTTTTCAAAGCCTATACATTCTTTTAGCTGTTATATCTGTGGATATCTGTGTGACATAACTCAATAGACCAAGAGAATAACACTTCACTATTACTAGCTTTTAGATAAAAAAATAAAAAACACATTCATGGATAGCATAGTCTATTGCATACATTCACAATCTCTGTAATAATGAGGGGGCAGTTCAGGATGAAAAAGGCAAGAGACAGAAAAAACCTTTGCAAAAGTAAGAGTCAGCACAGAAAGAGCTATTCAGCTTGATTAACAGCTTGTAATCATCTGAGTGATCCAGTATTCTTCCGAGTGATCATGTATTCTTCTAATATTGACCAAATATAAATTCTTAATATGTTCTATCAGCAAGAATCAAGGGGAAGGTGTACGAGACAGTGGTGAGAGCGGCCATGCTGTATGGTTTAGAGACAGTGGCA
>CM074970.1:8474710-8489358 GCA_037577455.1 Pangasius macronema
ATTAAAATTATGGTTATATTTACAATTATGTCACTTCGTCCAAATACCTTTGAGCCCCTGAAAATGGAGGTACTTTGCTTAATATAAAATAAAGCTGAAAGTCTACACTTCTATCACATCTTGACTGTTTTAATTTAATATATTGAGCAGCAAGTCAGCAGCATGTAATGGGCGTTTGGTGTATGTGTGTATATATATATATATATATATATAATATACTTTTTTTCTGTCATTAGACATACACATCATTCTTTATGTAAACACAAATACATTTCTCTCAAAAAATTAAGGAATGTTTTTTTGTTTGTTTATCAACTTTAGGTTGTTAGGTAGATAAAATGCCATTTTAACAGAAATGGAAAAAAAAATGAATTAAAAAAAAAAGAATTAAACTGATACAAACTGCCAGTCTGCCTAAAGATGCTTTAGATGATTTGCTAGCTTAGTGTGCTTTCCCCATACACTGAATGTAATGCTTTGATCAAATTGTCGGTTGCATACTACAGCAAACCACAGACACGTCTAGTGGATTCGGTTTGCAAATGGTCTAGCAGTCACATTATCCATGATGCACATGTGGTATCACTTACACTTATATCAAATACAAGAGATGGCAATTTGAATAATCTATAAAATGTATTAGCCCTTTTAAAATATAATATAAATGCCATTGTTATTTGACTTGTGTATGTAATGACTGCTGGATGGGCGGGGCTTCTGAATAGCCTGTCTGTGAATAAAGACAGTGAATGAATAAAGGCTGGTGTAAAGACAGCCATAGTTTTCATGGTGATATTCATTGTTTTTATATTTTAATCATTATATGTTATATATAATGCAAATTAAATCAATAAATGAGTTATTTTTAGACAGCCAGTGCATGAGTGTCTTTCAGTGGAGCTGGAAAAGGGATATTTAAATGCTTTTTTTTTCACTTCAGACGTTATAATATTAGAACTTGTGGTATTGATTTGTTCCAAAGAGGAACACATTTCAGTTCAGGAAAGCTTGTAGTGTGCAAAATTACATGTAATAGAAAATGTCAAAATTTCAGAAGGTGAAGGGTTTTCTCAGTTTACCACCCTTAGTTTTGGTTGTTATTTTATTTTATTTTTTCCCCAGATATTTGATGAGGAATTCAGCATCCTATACCTGGACCAAGGAGGTGCACTAGTGGCTATCCAACATACCCCTCTTCCTATCAGACACTTATGGTAACACCATGCAAGCTTGCCATGTATTATCCTTTATGAATATGTTGCTAGGTGAGTTAATTCATTCTTACAGAATGAGTTTATTGTACAAAATATGTAAATATCTGCCTTAATCTCAGTTAGCTGTGTAATACTCTCAATAGAAGCCTGAATTGTCATGCACTGAAGTCATCAAGCTGGCACAGTCTGGCTTTTTCAATTACTGTAGTAGTCAGGCATGTCGAGGAAATGAGCTCTTTTCAAAGCAAAAGCAGTGGCGTGGTACATTAAAACAGTTAGCTGTGTGTGTGTGTGTATTGTAATGTGTGTGTTTTTTCACAGGTTGAGTTTCGATGAGGGCCGGGTGTGGAATAAATATAGCTTCACGTCTTCCCCACTGTTTGTGGATGGAGTTTTGGGCGAGCCAGGGGAAGAGACACTTATTATGACGTATGTATTTTAAAAAAAATTAAATGACTAGATGTATGGCTGCCCATGTCTTTCATTCATTTAGCTGAGAAACTTCTTTAAAAACAACAACTGAAAAGCTCAAGATGAGTGTTTATAGGTTTAATGCTTTGTATTCATCAGTGTTCAGGTGTGTGCCTAGTGCATCTGTAACGGACAAGTCGCCATCATTTGCCTCTTTTCTCTCACTAATAAAGGAAGGATTTCTTTCAAGGTCTTGCCAAACCTCACAACGACCCCTTTTGCATTTTGATTAGCGTAGATCAATGTGCAGGAGGCCGAGCCATGCATTCAGGCCTATTTTCGGCTCTTCAACATGGGAAAAACCACAAGAGAAGAACTTTGGAAGGCAGAGACTCTACCAATGTTGTTGTTGTTGTTGTTGTTGTTGTTGTTGTTGTTTTTTTAAGAAATTGCATAATGAGCTGTTAGGCCCTGCAGACATGAGCAACATTTTCATATTGCATCTTTACTGTCATTTGATGGTGTTTTCTAAAAATATTTCAAAACATTCATTAAGATAGGTCATCATCCAAGGTTAGGCCTTAGTACTTGTCAAAAGTTTATAGATTTAAAGGAAGACTTTGTCCAAAAATGCTGAATACTAATTATTGCACCAGTTAGCATCATGCAAATGAGACCATGGTAACACGTCCTTATTAGCATTCACTGGCACATTAGCATTCATCGGCCATTTTGGGCAGAAATATTCCTTACTTTGTAATTTTTTTTCTTGCAAAGTCAAACCTATTTCTTTCCCTCCCCAAGGCCTAAGAATGTCAAAGGTCTGCTTGTATTTCAGTCAGGTAGTGACTGTCTAGGGCAGAGAAGACACATGACAGATGCATCGCTGGCATGTCACAATAATCACTTGTGTCAGTGAAGACTCAATATGGCGGCTCTAGCCCAGCACACGGTGGCTGATGGGATTCTCTTTATTTGCAGAATTTTTGGGCACGTCAGTCATCGGTCCGAGTGGCAGCTGGTGAAGATCGACTTCAGGTCTATTTTTAACAGGCGATGCACTGAGGCTGACTATCAGACTTGGCATCTCCATAACCAGGTGAGACTTTCAAAATCCAAAATTCTGAGAGACATGTCCATATTTTTAATTAGCCTCAGAGCTGAAGCTGTTTTCACTTCAGTATTCACTGACTTTCCAACACTACAATACTAAGAAGCAGAAAAGATACATACATTTATACGTTAGGCTACTTATATATGCCTCTAATGATAATGTACGCCTTTTATTTCCAGTGCAAAAAAGATGGTGGCTCAAGATCAAACCATATTAACCAAAAACACAAGAGCAAAACCAAAAACAAGACACACAACAACAAAATCAATAACACAACAGCAAACCCAAAAGCAGAAAAACCAAAAACAAGACAGGTTTTTCTGATGATCAATAAGAACCTCTTCTTTATGTTTCGAGTTAATGCTATTGTGTTTTTGTTTTTGCTGTGGTGGTTTGGTTTGTTGATGCATTTTGTTAACACTTTTTTTATGGGCCACTGTAAAATTTGCCCTCAAAATGTTTTAATCATAGTTGAAGCATTAACAGTCTGAGGATCTCCTATATTTTCTTTTGTTAGAGCAATATTTGTTTTGGTGTGTGTTATGACCCTAACTTCAGAGTTGTACAGATTAGGTCCAGCATATGGTCAGGCACTAGGGAACAGGCCCTAGCGAGCTACGAGCTTTGCTCTAATATCAGAGCAGGCAGGCATGCCAAGCTGCCTCCAGCTGCTGATTTCCTCACGCCATCTCCTGTGTCAATCATGGCATTTGAACTTTCCCCTAGCAAACAATTTAAATAATGAAGGAAAGACTCAAAGGAACGGGTCAGCACATTTTTTTTTCTATATACAAGGTCTGTAAAATGGGGGTGCCTTATAGGAAGCAGGTAAACACAACGGCTCTTGTTTATCCAAGTCGAGTCAAGATTTGAGCTCAAGAAAGGAAACACAAACAAATTTGTCTGAATTGTGAGACTGACTTATGAAATCATAATGCATGGTGATTTGAAATAAGTTGCACAACTGATGAATCTGCTTCAGCTGCTATATCGTTCAGCAGGATATAAAGATCTGAAGAAACAAAAAATAGAAGGGTTTTTGTTCTGTAAAGATGGATAGATGGACAGAGCTGAAGATGTTGAGGTTCTCTTTGGGAGTGACGAGGTTGGACAGGATTAGGAACGAGTACATCAGAGGAACANNGAGGAGATGAAGCTAGTGGGTGCAAGTGTTGAGGATGCAGAAGATAGGGATAGGTGGAGAGCGATGATTCGCTGTGGGGACCCCTGAAGGGAAAAGCCAAAAGAAGAAGAAGAAAGATGGATAGATGGAAGTATGCTGATTTTTTTAAAGTAGAAAACTATTTTCAACCTCACTTGCAGATAATGAAATATATTTATAGCTATGCTCCAATAAGTCAAGGAGTAATGTGCTAATAAAGATCCACTTCTGTGCTATTTAATTTATATTTGCAAATTACATGTTGACACTAAACCCCATTACCTACATTTTATTTTCGAATCCCACTGTACACAATTATCAATATTATTTAATATATTTTTTATTGGTATTATCTATACTATTCTACTTTTTATACTTGCAACAATTACTGATGATATTGGTTATGATTTTTGAACTGCAAATGAACACTGCACTTTTCAGGTAAAGCTCAAATTTACATGCACCCCAACCAGAGGCGAGTTTCACCAAAGATATAATTGATGAATAAGGAAACTGATGGTGTATTTTGCACAGGCTTGTTTTGTGATCAGATTTGACCATATGTAACTTTGATGAAGGGCCACTGGGCAGTAACACTTTATATTAATGTTCACCTAAAATTGGCTGTGATTTGAGTCTTTATGTTGACATATTTCGGTCTGAAACCGGATGTTAGAGTGACATCATATTGAAATACTTGACTGACTTGTACAACAGCCAATAGGTTTCGAAATATGCTATACACCCATTATATCAAAACAAACCCAACTGTAGCTTAGAGAACTGACTAAATATGGAGACCAGTGAAGAGTTTAACCAGAGCCTTTCACTCTTACTGATGGAGAATCCTGATGGTGTATAAATATGGAATTGCATTCTTGCTTAGTCTGAATAAGTGACCTATTCACAATCTAACAGGCTCCGAAATGTGCCTGTCACAAAACTGTGACCTTGTACAAATTTCACCCTCTTCAAACCCATTTTTTTCACAAACAACAGATGGATTAGAAAAGGAAATAGCGTGTGGGAAGATGCTCAGCAAAAACACATCAACAAACCATGTTTAGTGCTAATGAGCTGCTACTGTAGAGTAAGACCCGCCTTTGGGGGCAGGACATATATGGTTCTAGATAGCACTTAATTGGACAATCACAAGAAATTGCACAATTATGACTCATACATTTTTTAATAATTTTCCCAGAAGTGAGAAACAAGTCAATGTAATATCACAATGTCATTTTAAGTGACATTGTGATATTACAAGGGGAAAAAACTGCAGTAAACCGTACAAAATGTTATTAATGTTAACTCAATAATGGACACCTGCATTAACCAGTTTCTAACAATAATTTCTAAACATTTCTATATAATTCCTATATAATTATAAAAAGATATACCACAAGCTGAATAAAACATTTTATACACAGGGAACTAAATATTTACAAAATTATCATCTATAAATCAGATGGACAGGGCTTCTTATGGAGGTTTTCATCAATGGTTACATGGTCTTCTTTGTGTTTTTGATTGTTTGATGACACCAGGAGTGAAATGAGTGATTTTGTAATTCTGTGGGCAAATACATTACAGAATTTATTTTACTCGTTTTAAGAAAACTGAACAAAATAACAAAAAGGATACAATTTCTAGGACTATTCAGAGGGTCATGGGGGTGGGGAAGCATAGGGATATTGCATCATATGTTTTGAACAGTCCTGGTCTATTGGTATAGCAACTTGTAAATTGGAATAAATAAAATTTGTATGCATTAACCCTATTACACAATTTCCAAGGATGATAAATGTGCAAGTTCCACTGTTTGTCCAGTGCTGGAGCACTAATTCTGATAAATGCAAAAAAAATTCAAATAAAGTCAGGCTATATGTGACAGAAGAAGATAAATGGACCTGAGTTTCAAAAAAAATTGCTTTCATTCAGCTAGTGAGAGCAAAACAGCTGGGTTTGGAACAACAGTCTGAGTTGGGCATAATGGAAAAAAACAAAAAGTTTTGAGAGGAAAAACAATTCAAGTGCAATTTGTATGTGTAATAGTATGTATACACAACTGAGAAACAGGAGCAACATTGGAAACCTGAAAAAGTCAAAGTGTTATGAACAGTGTTTCCGTTTCTCTCAGTATGATACATGCACACTCCATCACTGGCTAACATTAATTATTTATAGGAGGAATAATGTGGGGAAAAACAGTATGTGCTGAGTTGGTTGTAAAATGAAAATCTTACAGGGTGAGCCTTGCCTCATGGGTGTGAAGAGAATCTACCGGAAGCTGAAGCCAATGGCCAAGTGTGTTATGGGTAAGACCCACTCGGTCACCGTGACTTCGGACCCCTGTGAGTGCACAGAGTCTGATTTTGAATGGTGAGTAATCCCCTTTTTTTTTTTTTTTTTTTTAAGAAAAGTGCATTTGCAGGACAACATACATTACAACTCTATTATACTGATCACATGATTGTGGGTTCAAATCCCAGAGTCTCACTGTTGACATCTTGAACAAAATCTTTAATTGCTTATTGTGGGTTTAGGTTACATTCTTCCTTACACCTGAGTTGTGTTATAAAAAAAACCGTCTGCCCTTCCCTTTCCTGCTAGCAGAGATAGCTATCATATGTTTTAGCATATCCACTAGCAATCACTTCCTGGTTACTTAAGCAGATGTTACCTCAGCCTTTACAAAGTCTTGCCATGTCTAGAGTTTGTGTAATTTCTTAGCCTTTGTTATGTCTGACTGCCTTGCTGTGTTCTGTTTTATTCAGGATTATTTTTTAACTTCACCTTACTCTTGGGTTTTGTTTACTGGTTCTGATTGTTTGCCTGCCTCAGTGTTTGGGATATTGGATTGTGTTTTCGGTTTGTCTGCAAACCACTTTGCCTGTGGATCCTCAGTCCACGTATGAGTCCCATAATCTTACAGTAATGCTTATATGATGAAACTTATAGTTGACCTGACAGTTTGCTTTGTCCAGCGAAAGACCCTTCCCCACTCCATCCCCCAACTCCAGTAAATATATTCTAGAGTAAAAATATGATGTCATTTCACATGTATATAGTACTCCTGAAATGCATTGCACATGGCATGCCTTTGGTCTGTTTTTTTTTTTTTTGTCCCTCTATCACATGCCCACATAGTAACTTTCAAAGCGGAGGATGTACGTCTGATTTAGCCCATTTTAAATCTGTTAGCTAGCTACCTTTTGCTCATTTCTCTAGCACACCCTACCCTATGCCTTTATGTTTCACTATGAAATTGGTTTAGACAGAATATATTTTGGCCAAAAACAAATGTTCTGTATATTTAGTTTTTTTTATGCTTCACTATGTGCTTGAGGTGTTCTTTTTTTTTTTTTTATAAGTGAGGATGACATGAGGTATTAATGGCTTAATGTCTCACTATTAAACCGTACTCTTCATCTCGTATACCTTTGAGAAATGGATAAACAACTAAACAAGAGAAGGGTTTTCACAGTCATTCCTAGGCCACTATGATTAGCATTTCAGGGAAGCTCGGCTAGATTAGCTTTGAGACTGCTTCCACTAAGCAGAAACTAGTCAACTGTGAAACTCCAGGCTGTGTGAAAGAGGACAGTCGTGATAAGGGATTGGGATCATCTGGTAGTGTGTTTGCATAAGGGATTTGGATCATCTGGTAGTGTGTTTGTGTAGTGTGTGGTAGTGTGTTTGTGTACTGGTTCTGCATTACAATGTAATATTTCCTTACATCCTCACATCTTCTGTAAGATTTCAGACCTCTGTTTTTTGCAGGCCTAAACGTTTTCCCTGAATTAACCAGTACTCCTGCTTCATGTGACTGGAATACCACTTTGCTCATTTGCTTGTGACTTATCAGAATTATTAATGTCGCTTTCCTAACATCCCCAAATCTGAAGACCCAGCGGGGGCAAGCGCTACTCAGAATACCCGCCGAAAGACATTAATCAGGGAATGTAATAGCTTTCATTAACTATCACAACGTGGCCGCATCTGTGTAGTGTGTTGCCGTAATTGCACCAATTTGTCCCCATCGTCTGGGGCTGCGCAGTCACATTGGGTTTTAATTGTAGGACAAACAACTTAAGCTCGTCTGGTCCTTATGCTCGATCAAAAGACAAACACAGCCGAGTTTGTGATCTGTAGTTTATCTGAGGCGTAAGAACGTATCATTCATAATATAGGCATTCTCATCTTGTCAGTGGTGTTATGTAAAGAAAGAAAGTAGTAGCAGAAGCTAGATGAAATCTGTTTGATGGATTACATCAGGTTTTGGAAACAGAGAGACTTCTATAATGATGTTTACTGCATTCACAATTTTACTGTGGTTTGTTTGTTCTCGCACTGCTTAGTCGTGTGTGTGTGTGTGTGTGTGTGTGTGTGTGTGTGTGTGTGTGTGTGTGTGTTTTGCAGTGATTATGGCTACGAACGGAGAACAGATGGGCGATGTACACCAGCATTTTGGTTTCATCCCTCTTCCATGTCCAGGAGCTGCATTACAGGCCACACTTTCCTCAACAGTACCGGGTGAGCACTTAGTTCCTTACATTAGTGTATTTCTCTACAGTACAGCCATTCAAGTCTAGAAGCTGAGGAAGAAATACTTATAACAACATAAGCATCTTGTATTCCCTTGTACATTTTATGCAGAATTGCTCTGTAAATGTTTATGTTTGTAAAAGACCACGTGTTTTGTGTTAATAAGTGAAGGACCTGGATCTAGAATCCTGAAAGTCTTCTTTAATTCATACACATGAATATCCTTAGATCCAGAGCGAAACATATTCAAGGGATAAAAGGATGAGCTGATGAAGCCTCTTGGATGAGTGGCAAAAGACATAGAAGATTATGATTAGCTAAGACAGATGAAGAGCAGCAGGGTTGCTATGTTGGCGGCCGCAATGGACATTAAAGAAGGGAGGGAAAGAAAATATAGAAAGAGATGAAAGAACAAAAATGAATGGAATTAAATACAATTAATATGAATGAATGAATGAATGGATGGATGGATGAATGGATGAATGCCAGAGAGAGGGAGAAAGGCATAACAGAACAAAACATGGGGGGAGCAGGAAGGAAGGAAGGAAAGTGAATAAAATAAAGGATAAAGAAAGGAAGAAGGAAGAAAATGGAAAAGACAGATGGAAGGCTACAAAGAACAGAGAAAGAAAGAACAGGAAAAGAGAAAGAAAATACATTTCTTTCAGGAAAGGGGAAAGAGGAAGGCAGAACAAAAGGTAGAAAGTAGAAAATAAATAATGGAAAGAAAAAAGAGTGAGAATGATGTAAAGGGAACATGAAAGAGAGGGAGCAATAGAGAGAGGTAAAGAGACAAAAGGCAAAAAGTAAAAAACAAAGATGAAAAAGCGAAAGTAAGGAGGAAGAGAGAGTAAAGGAAAGGAGTGTTTCTCTTGTTCGAAACAGACTCCAGCACGTCACTGGCTAATGAGCACAAATGGTCTTCATTGATTCATTGTTAGCTGTTATTAGCTGAAGAGGCCACTCATGAGTGTAGCTTTATAATCATGTAAATGCTAAAATGCATTTTTACCATATCCAGTGTACAACAGCTTAACCCCATCGCACTACAGCACTTCATGAGCTAAAGAATATCACATTCATTGTGATTGCCGTTCATAAACTAATAGATTATATCTAAAGAAATCAGACTTTGGATCCTATGTTATGGTTCCAAATCATCTAGTGTTGCCTAAATTCTTCCCATGGAGCAGTGCTTCTTCCCCAGCTGAGTGAAATATCTTCAGGATGCATCACTCCACACGACATCACGAAAGTGTCAACATTTTATTAGAGATTATGCAAGATTGCTTGTGTGCATATAGCATACGCTTAAGCTTAATGCTTCAACTTTTCACAGCTATTTTCATTACAACCGCACAAAATTACACTCAAAATTTGTTTTGACGACTAACCCGTCGACCTTTCGTCTAACCTGACCTAAGTCTCAACTCAATTCACGACATAGTGAGGATTTAATACGAAAATGTGCATACATCGGTATTACCTCAGATGTAACTACAGACTTGGAGATATCCAGAGAGTTGCAGATAAATTTCTCATTTGGGGTGGAGTTTGACTTTCAGTCTCAGTGAGTGTCTCAGTTACACTTGATGCCAAACCTAGACTTATAAATACATTTTTCTTATCGGCTTAAATGAGAAGTCTAGCCACGGTCTTACTTTTTGATGTAACCGTAATATATCACACTGAAATTAATGTTTTGGTTGTAAATACATTTAAAATGACTTTGGAATGCCAGTAGAGACCAATAATAAATACATAAATATGATTAATTAAATACTATCATGCCTTTAAAGTGCACAAAAAAGTGTCTATGTCTAGATGTTATAGAAAATCCCCAGTCGTGAAAGTTTCTACTCAAGAAAAATCTGGCAACGCTTGCGGCATAAACTACATACAGGTGATTTGCATAAAGAAAATCAACTTAAGTATCAGAAAATCAGTGTCTAACTTTTTCCGCAGCCTAAATATCGACATACACTGTATGGCCAAGGGTTTATGGACATCTGACCATCACACCCATATGTGGTTGTTGAACATCCCATTTAGCCCCCCCTTTGCTGTTATAATAATCTCGACTCTTCTCTGAAGGCTTTCCACTTGATTTTGGAGCGTGGCTGTGGGGATTTGAGACATACGAGCATTAATGAGGACCGCATTAGTGATGTATGGTGAAGAGGCCTGACACTTGAGATCTTCCACTCCGACCTTGGCAAACCATGTCTTTATAGACCTCGCTTTATGCACAAGAGTATTCTCGTGCTGAAACAGGCTTTGGGTCCCTTAGTTCCAGTGAAGGAAGATTGTAATGCTACACCATACAAAGACATTCTGCACAATTGTGTGCTTCCAACTTTTTGGGGAGAAAACTCATATGGGTGTGATGATCAGGTGTGCACATACTTTTGGCCATATAGTGTACTTTTTGGACACAAGTCTCAGACTGTGAATACAATTTGATATCATGGCAAACTTTAAAATTCTTTAAGTTTTCATGTGTTGGCAATTTCAACACATGGGAAAATTGAAAGTGAAAATATAAATAAAAACTAACAACAAAAATACACAGACTAAACAAAAAATACACAGACTAAACAAAAAATACACAGACTAAACAAAAGACACAAACAGAATAAGTCTGCGCATTAAACAGTTCAGACTGTATTTACCAAAAAAGTGTAGAAGAGTAATAAGAAAAAAGAAAAGAAACAGGTGGAAAGAATATCAAAAATCTAAAGAAAAAAAGTATGAAATAAAGGAACAATGAGAAAGCAAGAGAGAGGGAAAGAGGAAAAAGCGGAAAAAATATTACTAGGAACAGTATAAGAAGAAAAATACAGCTCAGTTTAAAGCATGCAATAATGTATGTCCAACTCCCAACCAGCAATGATCCAAAATAGATAAATTCTGAAGGAAAACCTTGGATTTGGCAACCTTGCACATCTAATAAAGTGGTGTGATTTATAAGGACCATCCCAGTCACTGTAAATACAAATACTCTTACAGAATTTATCGATGTTCTGGTCATTTCTATACGTTTCTGTCTCTTTGAATGTGTGTAGCTACAGAAAGGTGGTGTCTAATAATTGCACGGGTGGTGTGGTGGATCTGTACATGGCCCGTAGGCGGCCATGCCCCAGCCAGGCCCCTAAAGGCCTCCACTTGGTCACCAGCGAGGGAAAGCTCACAGCCACACTGGGCCACAATGTCACCTTCCTCGTTTTCCTAGAGCAGGTGAATTATCACTACACCATACAGGAATACTTCACTCAAAATGTTAATATGCCACCGAGCTAGTTGGACCAGTCATTTGCTTAATGCTAAGTGGCTTTCAATCGCTAATAGAGGACAGGTTTAGATGGCTACTAAAAAAGGAACTTGAGTAGCATTTTAACTAATGCATCCCTAATGTACTGCTTTTTCCTCTTAATGCTAATCACCAGCTATGACTGTTAATACGTCTTTTGCTTTGATTTTTTTTTTTCCAACTCTTGCCTTGGAGCTAGATGATTATTTATTTATTTTTTGTTTCCATTATGGTCTATTTAGGTTTTGCCCATCATTTTACTCTTTTTTTTGTATTATGTCGGACTGAATAGAGCTGTCTGGACTAAACAATAGCATGATGTACCATAGATTAGGTTATAGACATAGTGCTTATGTTTTTCTTTGAAAGTCAAAGGTTTTGAGCCAGACAACAGGCTGTCTTGTGTCAAAGTTGATTATTCACTATATCATGTCATTGCATGTGAAGGAAAGACTGGAACTCAGCCTGACAAGTGCTCACTGAAATCTTCAAGGCAAAATTCGCTCGATGCCCAATGCCATAGCTTATTTGATGTTGAAATCATTAGTGTCATTCCTGGTTCGCGGCAGGGTGATGGATCAAGGACGAGCATCACAGTGGACTTTGGCGATGGCCACGCCATCACGTACTCCAACGTGAGCTCCATTGAGGATGGGATCAAACACATCTACAAGACCGTGGGAATCTACAGAGTGACCGCCACAGCTGAGAACAGCCTGGGGTTGGAGACGGCGGTTCTTTTCTTACACGTTACATGTGAGTTACTGACTATGTTTACATGCAAGGATTTTTATGTTTTCATAAGGAGTCCTAATGAACTGTTTATATGCATCCTAAAATGGACACTCTGTAGCCAATCTCCATTTATATACTTGTTACATGTAATAGTGTCAATGTTACCACAGTGATGAGAAGTGCATGACTCCAGTGTGTTTTTTTTTTTTTTATATATTTTTTTTAATTAATGATTTTATTTTCTTCCATCTCAGCAAAATGTGGCCGAAGTGTGATCATTAAGTTGACAGTGAGCACAAGAGTTTGTACCCACAGTAAATTTTCTTGACTAAAATTCCGCATTTGACTAAAATTCAAAAATAACTATGCTGTACTTTATAAGCCATCATTACATATTATAATCCCTATACTCATCTTTTAATTTTACCAACATTAAAAGCCACTGTCTATGCAATGAACAAGAAACAAGGTTTTATTAAATATCTGTTGAATATTAAATCCTGAGCTAAAACAAAATGAGAAACTAAAAAATAAATAATTAAAAAACGATAAGAGAACTTGACATATAAAAGAAAATAAATACACACACAAAAAAAACAGCAGTAAAAACAGGTCATAGTGAATAGGATGATAAAAAAGCACATAATGGACAAAGACAAAAACTAGACAGAGGAAAGTCCTAAGGAGCAAAGCTGGTGTGCCATATAAATGAATCAAAACATAAACTGTCCAAGAACACTTTTCTGTAGAGGTACACTTCCAGATTAGATTTTATGCATAAGAGCTCATTGTGACCCAAATGTACATGTGTAGATACAGATAGCAATGTAAATATAATCCCAAATATAAATATATAAATATCCCCAAAAATGGGATATCAAAATGATTCTCCACCTCATTTAATTGGCTAGGAATTTAACTTGGATCGGCATCAAGCTACCCCTAGTGGTGTAGCAGTCGTACTTGCAAGGTCTTTGCAATGGGTTTATTCTAAGTTTTATTTATTTGTTTGTTTGTTTGTTTGTTTGTTTACTTTTCAGTGGTTTGAGAGGTATTAATACCAAATTGGTCTTAAATTCAAAGAGCTGAGATACAAGTGGTACTTACTAAGACTAGAAAGTCATGGGAGTCTGTGAGCTCATGTATGTGGGACAGATAGTGCTTTCCTCTGAGTGGTTTACGCTGTGGTAGCTATTGTGTGATGGAAAAGAACTGAAAAAAAAGAAGATATGAGCACCAGCTACTAGTGTGTATTAGACAGAAAATATAATTTTACCAACATTTCCCCAGATTTGTCATTTGAAACTGCATAATTATGCATAATTATCTTGATCTTAAGCTAATTTCTTTAATCTTGTGTTATTTCTTTGGTCTCTGTGCAAGACAACTGGTACTCACATTTTTGTATTCCTATTTAGTATACCATTTTAAAAGAAACAAGTGCCTATATCCTATACCAGTAACATAGTTTAGTGTAGTAGATCTTCAAATTGGCATGCAATAATTTTCTCAGGCTACAAGCCTAAATATCAAAATATAAATATTAGTGTTCCTTTTGTGACCCAACTCAAGTGTTCAGTAAACTTTGAACCAAAGACGAGGTTAAATATTGGATATTGAATTTGGCAGCATGCTCATGCGCTCTCACAGGCTGTTAGAACATTTTGTTGTTGACTTATGTCAGGCTGTACTTTGACATGAAGATCTTGCTGATCTGATCAGAAAACATTAGTTACAATAATCAGTATAAGGTGTTTCTTCCCTCATCTTTACTTCTGACCGAATTGACCATTGCTGGTGTGTCGAGGCAGACGGATGTCACGGCGCTGAGTTATTGATCAGGGAAAGGCCTCGGTCTGCAGATCCGTCAATCCAGCCAAGCTTGGGAAACAGAAATGGCTGCCTTGGAAGCACAGAAGATGAAAAATCTTTCACAGATGGCAGGAGCTCCCTGGGTGGAACAGCTGTGAATATACACTCCAGAACAAAATTTTAAGACCGGGGAAAACATTCCAAGTATTCGCATTTCGCGCTGGTGGATCATAACCAGGTTGTAAGAACAGCTTCAAAATGTCAAAATAAGTAAAAGGAGCAAGAGACAAAAAAACAGAGATTGGCAATTTATTGAAAACTGCATTTAAACTCAAACAGGCTGTT
>CM074970.1:8490213-8501296 GCA_037577455.1 Pangasius macronema
TGATGACCAGCCTGTTTGAGTTTAAATGCAGTTTTCAGTAAATTGCCTACTCTCTATTTTTTGTCTCTTGCTCTTGTATATTCTTTTGGCATTTTGAAGAAGTTCTTACAACCTGGTGACGATCCACCAGTGCGAAGTGTGAATACTTGTAATATTGTCCCTGGTCTTAACATTTTGTTCAGGAGTGTATATATTGGATATGGCTCTTTTTTCTTACTTTGTCTTGTAAACTATTTTTTTTCCTGCTCTGTTTTTTTTTTTAATCTATGTCTTCATATTCTCTCCCTCTCACCCCTCTCTCTATCTGCACTCTTTCTTTGTGTTTCTTTTCGGAGTAGGTCAGCTGGAGTATATCCATCTCTCTGCGCCATTTGTGGCAGTGAAAAATAAGGAAGTCAACCTGACAGTAGTTCTGTGGCCAAGCCAAGTGGGAACCGTCACCTACATCTGGTGGTTTGGGAACAACTCAGAGGTACTGCAGTATCTTCTCTTTCAGCCTCCATGCATCAAAATGCAAATAGCTCTGTATGGCTCAAAGTGGGACTTGGGTTAAGTTCAGGGAGTATGAAAGCAGATAGGAACGAAACAATAGTGCCAGCAAAGTTGAAAATATTATTAGTATTATTAATATTAATGCATCATTGTAGCACGGAAAGAGTGGATTTCATAAACAGGATTTGTAAGTAGGAATGTGCTTAGCAAGCGAAAAATGACTGTTCCTTTTAAAGCAATTGTAACTCTAAGGTAATATCAAAAGCTAAAAAAAAAAAAATCCAAAATTGAATAAAATTCAAAATAGCTGAGTATTGAAAAAAAGCTGAATGTAATAAGATATAGAGTTTGGTCAGTTAGACCGTCATCAATACGTGAGAAATAAAATAACTCACAAAGCGTAATCTAAAGGGAAGATACTGCAGGTAGAACCAACAAATTTGGTCAACCGGTTTTCATTTACACCATTTATCCCATATACAAATATAAAAACTCAACAAAAAATATTTATCACACTGTATCCATATTTAGAAGCATTTTTCAAAGGATTTTTCCAAATGGTGATAATTGTTGGATTTAAATTAGATTTGATACTGAAAAATGTCAAAAAAATAAAAGAAAGAAATTATAATAGTTCATGGTGTTTTCTTGGTCAAACAATAAAGAAATTCCATTTACTTGTTTCTCTTAAATTCAGAGTGAATAAAGGTTTTAATTCACTTTTTAACATCATCCAGAGACTGGCATTTGGGTTTTAAGTATGCAAATATATGCATATTTAATTCAATGGAGCTTCATTTGCAAAAAAATAATTTTCTTTTTTTAAAGAATTCTTGGGAGGATACCGCCAACTGACATAGATTGATTGAATGACCTGAATCACCTGTAGTGTCGTGCCATGCAAAGGCAGCATCACATGACCATTTAGCTTTATTGATGACAAAAATGCTCCATAATTATTCAACAGAACACAATTAGTCTAGTAATCTAAACACAATCTTCCAACTATTGCAATCCTTACCATACCCTGTGTAAGTCTGACTGAAAACATTTTCTATTTTTATTAATATATTAATTCTATTAAATTCAGCCTTTTGCAATGCTTGGATGTGGTGAATTTCAATTTTGGGTTTCTGAAATTTTAAATTAGTGAGGTACCAAACCCACTCGTTTCCATTTTGGATAGAATACCACTATTAGAGCTCTGGGTATCTATCAATACTCAATGCTGACTTTAATCAAGCATACTGATTTTAATTTAAGAAGGATGGTGCCATTCTTTAATTCAGTTTGTTTAAGGCAGAGAAATTAGACAGTAGTTGGATGTACTGATCCATTTTATATAACTTGGTGTGTTAAGCTTAAGATGGTTTGGACATGTTCAGAGGAGGGAGAGTGAGTATATTGGTAGGAGAATGTTGGACATGGAGCTGCCAGNTGCAGAAGATAGGGATAGGTGGAGAGTGATGATTCACTGTGGCCACCCCTGAAGGGAAAAGCTGAAAGAAGAAGAAGAAGAAGGTGTGTTAAGATGACAAAACTTAACAGCAATCTAGTCTTTAGCTAGTAGTTGCATGCAGTTTAGTTATAATAACCTGCCAAGTAATGGGCACAATATGAACAAACCTTTTAATTATTAATATGTCAATTTCAAATATACATAAATGCCATGTTAATTAACTACCATCAAATCCTTCTGCCAGGTGCCTTTGTTGTTGTAATTGTGATTGGGTTTGTACAATATGGAGAACAAAATGGAGATTCAGTACAGTTGTAACACATAGCCTATATACAGATCTGTTGGTCAATACAATGGTAAAGCTCTACATGCCTTAACTTATTTATCTATAACAATATTTACTGCATTAGTTAACATTAACAACCCATGATGAGGAGGAGGGAGTGGCCAGGCTGTGAGGATGCATGCCTGGCGCAGAGAGGTCTAATCAGTGGGAGATGGAGATAAGGAGCAGGTGGAGGCACCAGAGACGGGGAGAGAGAGAGACACGTGTGCATCCTCACATCCTGGCCACTCCTTCCTCCTCGTCACAACAAGTAATGTTAACAAAGTTAGCATGTTCCTAACTGATGATCAGTCAACATATGATAGCTACAAAATGCATCAGTCTCATACTGTAGTTTCATCTCAGTGTTTAGCATTGTGATCTGCTTTTTTTTTTTAATGCTTGGTGAGCCTCCTGATGGCAGAATTTCTTTTCCCAACAACCAACATTCTGAACACTCGTATTTTGCTCCATAACTCTTAGATAAAAATGACTGAGAAATAACATCAGTACTAGAAATATGATTTTTAAAAAGTGCTATTTTTTTATGCTCTGCCAATAACCAAAACTGGCAAGCAGTTTTCACAAGGTATGTCTTTATACTCTCTTTCATTCCTTTGTCCCCCTGTATGTGTTCCTTTTGTGCCCTTGCTTCCACAACCCCAGCCGATAATCACACTGGAGGGGAGCGTGGCTTTCACTTTCCCTCGGGAGGGAATAAACATAGTCACTGTGCAGGTGGTAGCCGGGAGCACTATTCAGCAAGATAGGAAAACCATCGCAGTCCACGGTGAGTGGCTTTTTCTTGACAGCTAGCCGATGTGGGAATACTGTTTTTTGCTCTTATTCTGCCCTCTGTCTCTGTTTTTCCTGTGGAAATAAATCTGTATCTCCGTAAGCTAGATTGAAAGGAAATACATGACTGCTATGATACATTACACTCATACACTACACCAATTCAGTCTATTGCTTTGGAATTAAGTGAGACTAACACAATTCTTATGCATGTATATGTATTTTTATATAGATGTATATATTTATTGACAAGATATATACAGCACAAGTACCGATAATGGACCATATTTCATCATCTAAAGAAAACTATGCAATTTTTACTTCAAAGAATATTCATTAGTCTTTGGGAGAAAAGTTTATTCTTAAGTTCTAATTTAAGTCATAGTGGCAATAACACATTACACATAATGGCGATCTGCGGGGCCCAAGCACTCTTTGCTAATAGTGTCGCCAGTGACCAGCTCTTGCCGTGTTATATAAAACAATAAAGAAACCATAGTTGAATACATGTTTAATATTTCAGGATGGCAGCTTAATGCAAAACCTGTGAAATGCCTGCTGAAATCTGATTGACTGATGATTGCCATTATTTGAAGTCACTATTTAAGGTCATCATTTGAAATCCACTGACAGATTAGCACAATGATTTTCTAGTGAAGTGACTTTGTGGCCAAGTGTGGCGACCCATACTCGGAATTTGAAAAAAATCACAGTATCACTGATGGTTCATGAGATCAGGCTGATTTCTCTTGTCTGAATAGCATCCAATGTGTGAGCCACTAAGTGTTTGGACCACAAATAATTCAGTCTGTAATGATCAGTAACTTGTCAGTAACTTCTTATTAATCCTGTATTATAAAACACTGTACAAATGCTTATAAGTCCAGTTTAATTAATAGGGAATTTTAAAGTTACTCATATATCCAAGTGCTAAAAAAACGATGAGTTTGAATAGAATTCAAATTCAGAAGTCAGATTTTTTATTAATATTTCACAAATAATGAAATCAGTCTTAATTATATCCTACCATACAGTTTGTTCATTTATTTGTCCATTTTTTTTTTTACTATTTTACAGAGTATTTCAGATCCCATCTTTTAGCCTTTTCCTCCAATCTGGATGAGCACAACCCTGACGTGGCAGAATGGAGGCTGGATGTTAGCAGAGTAATCAAAAACTCCATGGTCCATGTGAGTGAAGTCTGAAGCCGCTTCTTCTTTGATGTATTGGATCAAGAGCGCTGCGATCAGAATGTTTTTCTCTGCATTAATTATAACCACCCTGAGCTGGAACATTTTTTCCCACTCTTACTCTACCGATTACTGCCTGTGGTTCATTTTGCTCAAAGTTCAAGACTTCCCTAAATCACTGTAAAACTTGGATCTCTTGCAAATGAGCACTGAATGCATCGTAGTGCCACAGGAACATCATTCCTGCCTCCCTCTCAATAAACCTCATGTGTCAAATAAATGAAGCTATGAACTGCCACAGAGGAGAGTTTATGATGCTCCCTAGGTATGCACAATAGGTGTTTTTAAACTTTCTGCTGACCAACGAGAAGTTAAATCACCCATGGTGATGGTCAGTAGCTGCATCATGTGACTGGACTGCTAGATTATATTAAGGGCAGACTAGTTTTCTGGTCAGAAGCTAACAGAGAATAGAGAACAGAAATACTAAAATTAGTACTAAAATTACTGCTTTCGGCCATAGGGGAGTTCATAGGAGAGGAGTGGTAACATGACATATATCAGAAGATAAGTGGTAACATCGCCTAACATTTTTGTGTTAAATGTATTCCACAGCAATACATTTAACTAGAAATGGTTAAAGGTACAATATGTTGTTTGTTAATAATTAAAAATGGCAGTTGCTCTGGGTATAAGATGAATAAAACACTTCAGGATGTGTTGTTATTGGGAAATAATCAACTTTGGGATGGGAACAGTAACTCTTTGCATCAGTATCACCCCCCCCCACACACACACGCTTTTCCAGCACTTTCCATTGTGTTGTATTTCTAACATAACACAGGCAGGAAAGCATGAGAAGGCCTTTTTCAGCTCTTTTTCTGTAGTTAATTTATTTTGCCTATAACTGAGTTAAAGCTATATTAGATCAAAAATAATACAGTTCAGAAATATTTTGTACAATCTTATTGCTATAAAACCAAAACATACAATGGCTCTTCTCCAAAATATGAGATCTAAATATATCTTTAATTGTATCCACAGTGCTACCACACAAAAATCCAGCATGTTCTAATATGCATGAATGCGTCTACTGGTTGCAGTGAAGGGAAAAAAAAAAGAAGCTTTTTTAGCCCAAACCACAATAGTCATGTTTGCCATATGTGTCCTCCACTCCACTGGAGTCATAATGTGGCTAATGAGTTTTCAGCAGACCACATGGGACCTTACAGAAGGACGGCACACTTTAACCTTGTGATTTGACCTGAGACTAATGTCGATATTCTGGTTTTAATTGCCTCACTGCCTCTATTATATCCTCAAAATAATAACAGACCATGTGATGATGTTTAACTGTAATCTGCTGTAGAAGATTCCTGTTTTTCTTTTTTTTTCTCCTCCATTCTGCACAGACATTGACTGTCAGAGCTGGCTCTGCCTAATAACCAACATAAACAGCTGCATGGTTCATCTCCTAAAGTTTGAAATATAGTTCTAGTGAAGGGGGAATGCATTGTCAGCAAGAATCTTTCAGATGCGTAAATGGCCCTGGTTGCTGTACTGTTAAGTGTAACCGAGTTCATTTGAGATATTGCAGGTAGGTGCAAACAGGAACAAGTGTGGAAATGTGTGGGATTGGTGTGTCAGATTTGCTCTGTCAGAGCAAGCAGAAATGATTAACAGTTGATGAATTTCTGTGGGATTAGGCAGGATTGGTCAGATTTTGTACGAAAGCTAGTAGAATTGGTCAGATTCTTTGCGGAAGCTAGTAGAATTTGTCAGATTTTCTGTGTGAACAGGTGGGGTTTGTCAATGTCTCAATGGGATCAAACAAGATCAGAGGTCTGAATTTCTGGGAAAGTTACCAAGATAGGTTATTTCTCAGGGAGCTGGCAGGAATGGTTAGAATTTGGGGAGGGAAGCTGCCAGAATTGGTGAGAATATCTGAGGGATCTGCCAGAATTGGGGAGGATTTCTGAGGGATCTGCCAGAATTGGTGGGGATTTCTGAGGGAGCTTCCAGAATTGGTGGGGGTTTCTGAGGAATCTGCCAGAATTGGTGGGGGTTTCTGAGGGATCTGCCAGAATTGGTGGGGATTTCTGAAGAATCTGCCAGAATTGGTGGGGATTTCTGAGGAATCTGCCAGAAGTTTTGTGTGGAAGTAGGTGTGATAGGTCAGAATGTCTGCAGGTGCTGTCAGGATGGGGAAAAAAAACAACAACTCTAGACCATTCCCAATGCCAGCATACTCAATGATACCTAAGGACACAAATGCTGTGAAGTTGACTTTCACATGTCTCACATACGCAAGGACAAATCCTCTACTAATGTGCTTTTGGATTTATTATTGAGGAATTTTACACATTGTCTAAAGCTCGCTGTGTATGTTTTCTAGGTGACTGGAGTGAATCCAGAGCATCTGTTGGTCACTGTTTTGCCAGGACTTCCCACAGCAGCTGAATTCTTCCTGCTCCCGGATAAAGAGCTAACAGAGGGCAAAGCGGACAAAACAATCACACATTTAGACCAGGTATTCACAAATACACCTTGCTTTTCTCCACTGACAAAATGTGCACTAGGGTTATTTATTTTCACTATCAAGTGGGTCAAATTTTAATGATAGTCTAGAAAGCAGTTTTCTAGTGTTTTTTGGGAGCATATAGTGTTAGGGTTTATACTTAATAATAATAAAAAATCATCAGTAAACACAAAAAACAGATACAGATAGTGTGTTTAGACCTCAGGACGCTTTGTGACACTCAGTTATTGTATATTAATTTACTGTGTGTGGATGTATTTTTAGTCATGAGTGGAATAAACATGGAGCTTAGTTAACCCTTCGAACACTAATTAATACAGGTGTTGTTTATAATGCACATTATTAATGATCATTTATGGTTTGCCAATTATGACTAATGTAAAGAGTATCCAATCCCAATCCAATCCAAAATTTAATCCAATATCCAGTTCATTTTGTCTGCATTTATTTACATTAAATGGTTTTGATCTCATCACCACCATCACTGCTGCTCATTCCGAAACTTATATCCAATCCTTATATTGTATTGATAGGTTCTTACTCTTGCTGAGACTAGATTTTTTTTGCCACTTCTGGTTCTTGATTTGAAATGAGACCAATAGCAGGGAGGTGATGGGAACGAGTTTCTCACTTCCTCCAGCAGATGACAGTGTTGGCCCACAGAGCTCTCAGTAATAATCTGTTACACATACAGACACACACAGTTACCCACAGCAGCCTGCTCGAACGAGTAGTTTGAGGAGAAACACATTGACGTACTGGTTCATTTATATTAGAGCGGAAAAATCTATGTGTGCTCCAGTAGATGTCATGTGATTTTGTGTTTAATATATTTCATGGTAACAGGATGCAAAAAATTAAAATTAAAGTAAAATTAAAGCTGGATGGATGGATTTACATAAAAAAAAACTCATGCCTCGCTCTCTTGGAACAATTTTTGTATTTATATTTTTTATTTGTCTTACTGATAATTAGATATATTGAGATATATTATAATAGATAATTTCATATATTTATGTTGTATATTATTTTGTTTATTTGTTTATAGAAACCTTTTTATTGACCTAGGCTTTATTTTATTTTACTTGATTTTTAAGATATATTTTATTTATTTATTTATTTATTTCTTATGGACAGCTAATTAGTGACCGAAGGTAGCATATAAGCTGTAGATGACGCCAAGCACTCTGTGATAAAAAAAAAAGCTCTTTGTGAAACTCAGTTATATGGTGATGTTATATGAATTCAGGTCAGCGTTTGACATAAGGAGAACAACCCAATTAAGCAGCTGAGCATGTTGATGCTGGAATGGATCCAGGATTTCACAGACCTCATCAGTCTTTACACTCTTGAGGTCCAGGTCATATGGCAAAGCCTGTGTAAATCTATTATGGTCATGCAATGTCGTTTTATCTTTTAGTAAGGATCAGTGGTTAAAACCTTCCAGAAAATTAAAGCTCAAGCTTACGCAGTGCACAGAGTATATACATGGTATAGAGTATAGATAGGGGTGGGGTGTGATTTTCAAGGTCTTAACCCCCTTCCAAAATATTTAATGACAGCTCCAAATGCTTATTTGTAAGTGGAGAACATAATACATGTTGAGCGCAGCTGATTATATACACGTTAGATAGCAGGGCTTTGTGCAATAATCGCACTGGAATGATGTTGATAAAAGATAAAAGAAGTCTTTGTCATTAGAATTCATTTTTGTCCTCCCTCAGGCATCAAGTGAATGCATCAATTTGTTTGTTTAATCACATTTTATTGACTGCAAGCAGCAATTGTGAGAAACCGGTGAAGTAGAGAAGGTTGACTGCAGGAGGAGAAAAAGAAGGGTAGATCTGGTTTTAGAAGAAAATCTTATTTAAATAATTTTCAGTGGTACTTTTTTTAATAGCAACATTATCAGTATGGAAGATTGGTTAACGTGTCTTCTTCATCTATTTAGCATTATTTAGTACATTTCCTCATCCTTCTCAAAATTAATCCCAAGCAATGCCACTGCTTCCAAGATGTGCTTCATTTTCATTTTATCTTCTGTGTTAAAATCCCAATTTATAAAAGGACCAATAACACCAAAAAAGCATCCAAAACACCAAATATGTCAGTGCAGCACTAAACCCCATACCAGCAGTATGTCAGAAATGTACCTTATATGGTAAAAAGGGAAAAACTTCAAAACTGCCCGTTCTCTTGATTTCAAATTTGCATAACGTGAAAAGTTGCAAAACATTTAAGGTTTACGATGAGCAGCGGGGATAGTGGTTGTAACGTACAACTGCAAATATCTGCACGTTCTTCTGAATATATTCCATACTGTTGCTGCCATATATCTCCTTCAATATGCTTGCAAGCAAGAGTTTTACTTTTTGCTCGAGAATCTGGTGTGTATCATGACTGGAAACCTGCTACACATAGCTGAAAGAACTGGAGGAGTTCTACTGTTCTCCATGCTGTTTGGTCAGGAGATAAAAAGTAAATATATATATATATTAATCTTTTGAAGGACTTCAATGCTTCAAGGACTTCAAAAAAAAAAAAAAAACTGCTGGCGGCAGTGCTTCTTAATCCTCAATGGATCATGTGTTAAATACAAAATTGAAAAATTGAGGTAGAAAAAGGTACGCTCAGTTTCAGGGAAAACAATACGCAAGGATTGATCTGAATTATAATTGGAAGTGTGGAAGAAGATGGATGGCGAGTGGAGTTTGACATCAGGATTCATTTGGTAAATGAAGCAAACAAAATTAATGAAGGCTGGAAATCCGAAATAACAAAAGAACCCCTTGAAAGGCATAAATAATTATACATTGTACTTCCTTCAACTTTTGGCCTTTGAGAAAGGTCAGAATAGATTGGAGTCTGCTCCGCCTAGCAAAAAGCATTGTAATGAAAATTCTGTGATTTTTATTTTTTTTTAAAGGTCTCCTTTGTGGATGAGGCATTACAGTTAATCTCCGTTGTCAGGATTCTGCTTGAACACACATTTGATTGTCAGCTGTGAACTGTGCGTGTGTGTTTGTGAGAGACAGAGATATTAGATGTAAATGAGATCCCTCCCATCTCATATATCTTTATTTCACCTTCAAGGTTATAGACTTGATTTATGGCTAAAGGCATCGTGATGTCTGCTGAGATGTTCCGTGTTTCCAAATGTGATCGGTCTACACAGTAAAGATGTCATATTTCAACTCAAACTGCCACGTATTTGTGCCATACAGCAAATCTGCCATTTGTCATGCAGGCTGAGCTTGCAGTCTTCAAGCTCGGAGCCAATAAACAGTGACTTGTAAATGAAGTCTATGCACTGAAGAGATATATTGCCTCTAACAAGGGGTAAAATGGTCTGGAAAAAATTGAGGGCATGATAATCTTACAACCCAAAAATGGTGCTTTGGAGACCATGTCGGTATAAACCTGCAAGAAAAGGAAATGAGAGAGAGACACGGAGAGGGAGCTATCAAAATGTCGAAAAAGTACTGATGACTGAAATTATTCAGTGAAATAAAAAGGCATAAAGGAATTATAATTTTTATAATTTAATAATTTTAAAGAAAATCCATAACCATACTCGTATGACATAACACTGCGACAACAGGCCATTTTTTTCCCCACAAAAATCACAAAAAAAAGGTGCTTCCAGGGTTCTTTGGATGATTAACCATTCTAGCTTTCTAAAGGGTATCTGCTTGAAAACCCTCGGTTGCCACGGTGGGACAAACGTGAGAACCCTATAAGGTGCCAGATGGATTTTTTCTCTCCATCTAGCATGTTCCAATGTGGAGTCACAGCCCTACTTCTAACCATTTTAGATTTAACTTGCAATTATCCATTTACCCAGCATGCTCCATTGGATAAATTGCGAATTTTCTTCCCTCTAGCTATCAGAGCTGGTTTTGAATGCACTGAACCAGAACCAGGTTCAGTTCACATTAAGACCAGGAGTTCAGATCACAGTCTACGCTGCACATTTATCTGCAGGTCAGTAATTTGCTTTCAATGAAATAAATCCAAACTAATGATATAATTATTATTTATTGCTCTGTGTAAGGTTTGAGTTCTTTTTTTTCCCCTCTGAATTATTGATGCTCAAACATTTTAGAGGAATATTGAATATGCAATACTTATACAGACATATTAGCATATAATATGATATTGATGCAAATTTTGATATTTGATATTGATATAAATGATATCGTGATAGAAGGTGTACAAGACAGTGGTGAGAGCGGCCATGCTGTATGGTTTAGAGACAGTGGCACTGAGGAAGAGACAGGAGT
>CM074970.1:8501396-8512275 GCA_037577455.1 Pangasius macronema
GAGGATGCAGAAGATAGGGATAGGTGGAGAGTGATGATTCGCTGTGGAGACCCCTGAAGGGAAAAGCCTGAAGAAGAGGAAGAAGATGATGATATTGATGCAGTGATTATAATATACAGTCACCAGCCACTTTATCTGGCATCATGTGGCAGCAGCAGGATGCATAAAATCAAGCATATGCAGGTCAACAGCTTCAGTTAATGTTCACATCAAACATCAGAATGGGGTAAAAAAGTGTGATCTCAGTAGACTTCAGCTTGAACCAGTCTCGCTTGAATTGCTTGGCATGCTTGTTGGTGCCAGATGGGCTGGTTTGAATATTTCAGAAACTGCTGAACTCCTGGGATTTTCACACACAGCAGTCTCTAGAGTTTACACAGAATGGTGTGAAATACAAAAAAATTCCAGTGAGTGGCAGTGCCTTGGTGATGAGAGAAGTAAAGGAGAATGGCGAGACTGGTTCAAGCTGAAGTCTATTATAACTCAGTAACATGCTTTACAACTGTGGTGAGTAGAAAAACATCTCAGAACTCACAACATAGCAAACCATGTCAACCAAGAACAGGAATCTAAGGCTAAAGTGGACACAGCCTGATCAGTACTGTACAGTAGACGATTGGAAAACATTGTCTGGTCTTTTTCCAATCTTTAACTGCCCAGTTTCTGTGAATCTGTGCCTACTGTAGCCTAGGATTCCTGTTCTTGGCTGACAGGATTGGAACCTAATGTGGCACCTGCTGTTGCAGCCCATCCACCTCAAGGTTTGATGTTTTGTGATGTGAGTTCTGAGATGCTTTTCTGATCACCACAGTTGTGAAGAGTGATTATTTGTGTTAAAGTAGCACTTCCAACAGAAAGGCCACTCACTCGATTTTTTTGTTTTTCTCCCCACACCATTCTGTGTAAACCCTTGAGACTGTTTTGGACTGTGTGTGAAAATCCAAAAAGAGCAACAGTTTGTGAAATACATAAGTCAGTCTGGCACCAGCAACCATGCCAACCATGTCACGAGATGTTTGATGTGAACATTACCTGAAGCTCTTGACCTGTATCTGCCTGATTTTATGCATTTATATATATGCTATGTAGTGTGTTATCTGATCTACTCTTTTTGATGCCTGAACACCCAAAACACAGAGCTTTTCCAGGAATGATGCAAAAATAAATACATCATTTAGCAAATACACATATGGACTAACAATTGCACCAGGTTTTTCTCACAAGTTTAGAGGGTTGAATGAATAAGGGCAGGATAAATAGTGCTTAAAGGTCATAGATTTTCTGATGACATGATTCATATGAAATCCAGCCTTCAGCCATTGCTGTTGATGTGTTGTGATATCTTCTCCCACAGCGCCCCTAGTGGACACCAGTGAGAATCACAGCGGCTCTGCCATGCTCATGCTTCTCTCAGTGGTGGTAGTGGGTTTAGCAGTGTTCCTTGTCTATAAATTCAAAAGGTAAAGTGCACATAGACATCTAATCCTGCTTACTTAAGAAATGGCTCAAATTGTATGCTTTTGTGCCTATGCAAAGACTAGCATCTTTTATATAGGTACAGCCTTTATCTACTCTAGTTGGGTCATTATGTGGGAGATGGCTGAGCTACTCTATGATAACAGGGGTCAGTTATCATTTCATTTTTGTTTTGTAATGTCAAATGAATTTCCCCAGACAGACTGACCCTCTGTCAGTTCAGTATGATAGCCAGAGACACTCTGTCAAGTGCTGAGTGGTATTTCTCAGTCGTGTTCCCTGGAAGGCATCCAGAAGATTCATTTTGTCTCAGTGCTCGCTGCCAATCAGAAATGTCAGTCAGTGCTATAGACATTATCAATATTTAGGCCTTCAGGCCTTGGGAGTTGACCTTTATAAAATGTTAAACGATTGCGCCTCTCGGACAGGAGAGAAAAGAGCAGCTGGGGTCAATAAGACAAGATCTGGCATGGAGAGAGGGGGGGAAGACAAAAAGGTACAGCCAGCATGGATTAAATACAAAACAAAAAGTTTTTTTTTAAGAGCGTGTTAGTGTAAAATTGAACTTGTACAACTCAGTCAGCTCCCAAGAACTCGATGGTCTCTATGTATTTGTACAGATAAATTAAGTATTCTACAACTTGTATTGGAAATTAATAACACTTACAAGAAGTGCATTTTATTACACTGATTAAGCCATATTCCTAAAGATGGCTGTACAATGGCTTTCCTTACTGTTCAGTCACCACTCCTCCTCTGGCTAACTCCCTCTCCACTTTCTGTCACTTTTGCAATCATTTGCCTTCACCCCGCATCTCATTGTAACTCTTTCCTCAAGGAAGATCCCAGGCCTCCACCTCTATGCAGCGATGCAGAACGAAAAAGAGCAAGAAATGATCCGGAGCCCAGCGAGCCCGATGGAGAGCGAGCCGAGCAGCAGCTCTCAGAGAGAGCTTCCCACCTCGCCGGAGTCTCTGGACACCGAGCTCAACGTCAACGCCATTGGTGCGTACGTTTCAAGTATACAGTTCAAGTACATGCCACTGCAGTATTTTATTTGTTTTTGCTTTTATTGTAAACACAGTGCAACCCAACTGGGACAATCATAATTCACGTTTGGTATAAATCATCATGACCCCCTTGGAATATGATCCACCGCCACTTCCATCACATTGCATTAACCCATCTTTGATTATTTTCCTATAACAGCATACCATGTTTTTGTATTCTTTATTTAAATGGGAAGAGAATAACTGTACGACTGATCCTGGAAATTATCTGGAGGCTCCTTTGCTATCAGAAGGCGATATGCTTCTCAGTCAGAGGCAAGGTGTACTTTTTTGACTAATTAACCTATTTTTAAAATATCTGGGTAAATTGGACAGCCAAGCCAAGTTTATCCAAAAACATTTCTCAGAGATAATAACTGGAACAGATGACAAATTAATCTGATCTTGCTGAGCCTCACCAGCAATGTTTTTAGGCAAAAATCAATGTAAAACAGTAACAGAATGAATGTTCAAAGCAACTCAGAATGAAGGAGTTGTTAGCCATTCATGCAGAGAAAAGACACAGAGTGCAGAGAGAAGACATTAGCAGAGAGAACACGCTATAGCATAAAGGACCACCAAACTTATTGCTTTGCTAATGTTATAACCTGTGAAAAGGGACTTTTGTGAAAAATGTGAATGTCTTCATGCCAATAAAATAGTTGCAATTCTGTGAGTTTCCACCTAAAGGTGCAAAATTCAGACTAGTGTCCATGCAGATAAATAAAATTAGCACCTGTAGCCTGAAAGCCACTTTGGGAACAGCAATTATGTGCACAAATTAAGACAAACCAAAGGCAGGTATTAAATTTGCAAAAGTCAATTTGCAGTTCCCATTGGTTTAATGCACAATTATACCATTTACTAATCCTTAATATGGATTGTGTTTATCTATTAGTGCCTCACAACAATCAGAATGTTTCTCAAATTGATGACTCGCACTTCTGCCAGCTGCATTTAAACGGTGCCTCTGAAAAGGTTTTAATTCATGTTTACCTTATTAACGAAATACACAGTCTTGTTTCTCTGCTTTTGTTTTTCCACCTTCAATTGTTGTTTTACTTGTGTTTCAGTTTCAGGGAGTCTCAGTGCGATCTGAACTCGCTGTGCCTATTGAGAACAATTAGCAAAAAAAGAACCTCATTTACATGTTGTTGTCTATCCCTACTCTGCATGTGACTTGAATCACACAGTTATTCTTTTTATTGTTAATGTCTGCTAATTGTGTGTTCAATTTATCCAATTAGCAAATTGCAAATTAATATTCAAGGAACCACATGCCATTCATTATAGGCAATAATGAATAGTTTTATCTGTATGATATTTTCCCATCCATGTTCATGCCAGGTCGTCATTGTAAATGAGAACTGGTTCTTAATTGACTTACCTGGTTAAATAAAGGTATTATTATTATTATTATTATTATTATTATAAGCTCTGCCCCCATGATCTACAGTGGCCATAGTGTGTCTATAAAATGACTGACAGGACGCCGATCCAAACACAAAGAAGCATTTCAGACCAGGAGTCAACTATTGCACCTTTAAGCTTAAAAATGTTTGCTCGATCTTTGGTAGATTGCAGATTTGAATCTTGACAATGCCGTAGCCGTCCATGACCAAAGGAGCAAAATTGGCCATAAAATTGGTGGGATGGCATACTCTCTCTCCCATGCCAATCACAGCGACACTAACCAATCTCAGGTGTCTGTGAGCTTATGTATGTGGAAGAGGGTAGATAGCACTTTTTCCTGAGTTTGTTGTGTAGCCCTGTGACGTAGCATAAATAGGAGTTCAGAAAGATGTGTTTGACTGGCTTCATGTGTCTTTGAGGAAGCGTATGTTAAAACAGGAAACACACACTCATTTTCGAAGTGACTTTGTGGCCAAGTATGGTGATCTGCATTTAACCCATCCAAGTGCACACACAAAGTAGTGAACACACACTCACCTGTGAAAACACACCCGGAGCAGTGGGCAGCCATTTTAGCTGCGGCGTCCGGGGAGCAGTTGGGGGATCGGTGCCTTGCTCAAGGNGACTCAAACCCACCACCTTCAGGTTCACCTTTGGGTTACAAGTCCGACTCTCAGACCATTAGGCCACGACTGCCCCCGTTAGCCTTCGCTGTCCCCAGTTGGTAGCTGTCAAACTGGCTAGTGGATGGGAATATTGACAGGTGACCAAATTGGGCAAAAAGTAGTGGGGGGAATAAAAAAGAAACATGTTCATTATTTCTCTTTAGTTATGTAATCTAGTATCTAATAAATTTGATAGTGATGTTGGAGTGAATAAATGTTATTTAAGTTTCCTTTTAAATGCATTTGGCTTCAGTCCATTGATCTCAGTATGCCATAAATCGTGAATTTCATTCTAGTTTCTAAAACCACTAACAGCTCTTCCTGCTCCTCTTGTTCTTTTTCTGTGCTCACTGAATGCAGAATGCATTAAACCTCATCCACGTGTCAGAATCTCAACAGAACCTCCTGTCTACATTGACGTCTGACTTTTCCGGACCGCCACTGCAAAGAGACATTGACCATCCAATCACAAAAAGGTTTTAAGCTTTATACAGTACCTGTGCATGTTGGACATTGACACTTTACTGTGCTTTGTGAATACCAGACAAAAACTGTGTACAGGTTTTTTATATGTATGTCTATCGAATAAGAGAACATTTTTAATGATGTTTATTTATAAGAAATGATCAGTACATACACAATCATACAGAAAGGCCAGCATGTATTATAATTTTAAAAAATGGGTGAAAAAAGGAACATAATACTTTTGCATCCATTTATTTTACTGTACACTTTACAACGAAGTGGTACAATACAGGGGATATATACGAAGTCTACACACCTCTGTTAAAATGGCAGGTTTTTGTGAAGTAAAAAAATGAAACTATGATAAATCGGGTCAGAACTGTTCCCACCATCAATGTGATATTACAGCATATAAAAATTAAATGGAAAAATAAACAAACATTTTAGGGAAATATACAAAAAATAGAAAAAAAAATACAATAACCTTGTTGCATAGGTATGCATACCTTTTTATATTTGGAGATGTGGCTGTGTTCAGAATGAACCAATCACATTCAATCTTATATTCAAAAGTAATTATCATACAGCTGTCATCAATGAAATTATTCTGATTAACCCCAAGTAAACATCTTGGTTTCATCTGACTGATGAAGCCATGTTCTGCAAAGAGCTTACAAAGCATGTACAGGGTTCCACTGTTGAAAGGAATCAATCAGGAGAAGGGTACAAAAAAAAAATTCCAAAACATTAGATATACCATGGAATACCATGTAGGCCATCATCACCAAGTGGAGAAAATGGAGCACCACAGTGACATCACCAAGAACAGGACGTCCCTCCAAGATTTACAAAAGACAAAGACAAAAACTTACCAGGGAGGCTGCCAAGAGACCATCAGCAATGTTAAAGGAGCTCCAGGAATATCTGACAAGTACTGATTACTCTCGGCATGTGACAACAATCTCTCATATTCTTCACGTCTGGGCTGGTGGGTAGGTGGGAGCTCTTTCTCACAAAAAACATTCAATCCCAACTAAATCACCCTTAACCATGTAGCAAAATGTGTTATGATCTGATGAGACCAACTCCAAAAAAATACATCAAGCATAATGAAGCATGGTGGTGGCAGCATCATTCTTTAGAGCTGCTCTTCTTCAGCTAACTGTGGGTTTTATCAAGGTTTAGGGAATCATGAATAGCCACAAATACCAGTTGATTTTAGTGCAAAACATTCAGGAGTCTGCTAGTAAGCTGAAGATGAAAAGGAATTTCACCTTCTAGCATGACGATGACCCAAAGCATACATCCAAATCAACAAAGGAATGGCTTAACCAGAAGATGATGTTTTGATATTCAGTATTTTTGAATGGTCTAGCCAAAGCCCAGGCCTGAATCCAACTACAAAAATCTGTGGGGTGACCTGAAGCAGGCTGTGCACAGGAGATGCCCTCACAATTTGATGGATCTAGAATGTTTTTTTGCAAGAAAGAGTGGGAAAATATTGCCAAGTCAAGATGCGTCACCCTGAGAGACTCTTACCCAAAAAGACTGAGTGGTGTAATATAGTCAAGTCAAGTCAAGTGTCAAGTGGAGTTTATTGTCATTTCAGCCATATATAAGTACACAGTGAAACGAAACAGCGTTTCTCCAGGACCAAGGTGCTACATAAGACAAACACAGAACAATACAGAACGACAGGGACTACATAAATTATATATAAAGTGCACTTGTGCAGACAGAACAAGACAGTACAATGACTACAACGCCGACCAGTACGCAGTTCTGTTTAAAAGTGATCAAAATCAATCAAAATGTGCCTCAACAAAGTAGTAGTTTAAGTGAAGTGAAGTGACTTTGTTGCCAAGTGTGGTGACCCATACTCGGAACTTGTGCTCTGCATTTAACCCATCCAAGTGCACACACACAGTAGTGAACACACACCCGGAGCAGTGGGCAGCCATTTTNCCTACAATCCCTGCCGGACCCGAGACTCGAACCCACCACCTTCAGGTTCACCTTCAGGTTACAAGTCTGACTCTCGGCCCATTAGGCCACGACTGGCCCCAGGCTGTGGTTACTTATGCAACTAGGTTATTGTAGGTTTTTTTACTTTTCTTTTTTTCCCTCTAAAGGTTTCTGATTGTTTTTCACTTTTATTTTTACACTTTGCAAATGCATATTACAGCTGGGAACATTTCTGACATGATTTATCTTAGTGTCATTCTTTTACTTCGCAAAAAACCTGCCTGTTTAACAGGGGGGTGTAGATTTGATTTATTTATTTTTTTTATATCCATTGCATATTTAGGTTCAAGATGGTTCGGAATCTTGCTCAAATTGGAATAAACATAAGTTGCAGAGTCGTAAAGACTGTTTTTTAAAACTAAACACTGTATATAACTCTATGCTCTCCCCACGAGAGCGTGAAATAATATCATTATGCACAAGATATTTATCTTTCAACAAAAAAAAACAACAGAAAATTCATTAAATGTCATTACTTCAATTTTTCCTTTTCTCTTTCATTTTTTTTTCTCAGATCTTCAGTAAAATAATAAAATGCTGATGAGTTTGATCACAATCCCATTCATCCGAATAATATGCATCAAGCACTTTTTCATTATTGCTTTCAATTCACACCAAAAGGGAAATTTACACTATATTTGAGTATATAGTGAGTATATGTGTATTAATATTTAATATTAGGATACATTCCTCCTGCTTCTAAGCAGTATAATAATATACTGCTTATTATTATTATTATTATTATTATTATTATTATTATTTGTAATAGTAGTAATATTCCCCATTTTAATTAACGTATGTGTGTATGGTGAAAGCAGAAACTGATTTTTATATCAATAAATACGAATAATTTGCGGATATTAATGATTTTTCACCTCAGTGTAAATCTCTGATTTTGTCTTGTTTCAGCAATGTACTGTTATCCAGACTGTGTTAGAAATAACAGTGTAATATCTTAATCATAAATTATCTTATTATAGGTCTATACCAGTTTTAAGTGTGCATTAACAGTAGAATAAAAAAAAAAGATTTCTTGTTTTTTTTCTCTGAGTGTTTTAAAACCACTCGAAACTCCATTAGCACTTCTTTCTTTAATTCTGTAATCTGATGAATGTAAGTGGGTAACATCTTTATTACTGAGTTAAAACAGGCTGCATGTGTGTAAATGAACTTCTGTTCTTAAACCCACAACTTTCCTTCAGTTTTTATTTTTGGTTAATTTCATGACATCCTGGATCCTGGAGATCTCTGTATAGAATATGTCATCATGTATAAAAGCTGTGTGATCTGATTGTCTTTACTAGGAGATGTAGGACGATGACACTCATAATAAGCTTGTGAGAGAATGAACATGGGTTATTGATGAAATGCCCCAAAGGGAAAGGTCATGCAAGAAACACCAGCACCCAGATACTAATCTGAGCCCCACACACATTACAGACAACAGCATATGTTTAAAGCTAATCCTGTATGTTTCATTTACTGATTTGCCTTTATATGAGAAAATTGTTTAAGGCCTTCTTTTTGACCCATATTTAAGGTCATTTAAACAGATAACATCGCAAAAACTTATATTTTGCCATAAGCTAAAACCAGTCAACTATAAAGTATCATGATTTGCAAATTTGGAAAAACCTGGCAAAATCTCACAAAGCATTTTTGGAATTCTAATGAATGAGAGATATTTGGTGTATTTCATATGACTGAAGTAAGAAAAGGTACAACAGCTAATCAAACCCATAACAGTAACTGTTCACAAGGTTTTAAGGGTTTTAAGGGTTTTTATTATTTCTTTTCCGATACACCTCAAAATAAGCTTATTCGTTTTGTTTAACTCATATCAGAATTAATCTTAACCTGTTCTAACCAGATAAATCAAACAAATACATATCCAAATATACGGTGCAGTATTCAGGGTTTTTAAAATACATCAAATGGTGTCTCTCCCTCCCTCTCTACCTCCCTCCCTCTCTCCCTCTCTCTCTCTCTCTCTCTCTCTCTCTCCCTCTCTCCCTCTCTCCATACACACACACACACTGCCCCATTTAAATGCATAGAGTTTTTATAAGGCCTAGTGGTCAAAAATTGGAACTGCAACAAGTGCTAGAAGAGGCTCATTGGGGCAGGATTCCTGCTGCCCCATGGTCACTCTATGAAGCAGAAGACAGCACTGTTAATGACAGGGTTGCCAGGGTCAAAGTTTTTACACCAAATTTGGTCTGACATAAACTCCGCAGCTGCCAAGATCCTGTTTTATAGTAAGTAATCTGAATTAAATCTAATAGATTTTCACAAGGCAGAGAGTAAGTGAAGACAGTGTGTCTATGAGATACAGTATCATTTCTATTGTAAAATATATTGGAAAGAGGCAAAGAGGGATTATGGAGTGGATAATGTCTGTATGTCAGAAGTGTGTGTGCACCAAGGTGACATTGTCTCCTACACAATCCCAAAATCTTTTGGGTTAGTTTCAGGGAAGTTTTTACTGAAACCTGGCAACCCTGGTTAATAACATTAGCTATACTGTGTCTGGCTCACACACTGTGACAATAGTGACATGAAACACACCTGCTGTATTGAACAAAGTTGAAAAAAGTGTGTCTAAAACCGCTCAAGACAAGCTGCTAAAGTGTATGCTGCGTGACTGTATGCTGTCGACTCTTAATGTCTATTATAGGGTTACTCTAAATATCCACTAGATAGCAGCCTACAGCATAAATGTTTGAGGCTGGAATGTCGTGGAATTAGTGGTCGTGACTTTTCTTATTCTTTCAATCATGTGAAAACAAACAAAATTTCTCTCACTCATTCCAATGCCTACAGATTTTCGCACGAGACTCCATTATGTATCCACAGGTGTACAATGCTTAAGCGTAGTTTATTTATTTCCAACAGAGAAAAACCAAGCATAGCTTATCGACTACAACGAAAGTCACAGCGTCCCGTAAATTGGCGCTGCAATTCACGATCAGTTTGCTAACAGGAACAGCAAACGAGAGTCCAGAAACCACTCCCCTCTCAAAAGGTAGCAAGATTATTTTTGTAGAAAACGAGAGATTTATTACTGTAAAGTTTTTTATATAAAATAAGCAAATTTCAGTGTATAATGCTTTCTTTTTTTTCCTTCCTTCAATCTCAGCTCAGTGTCACGTGATTATTTTTAGTTTGATGCATTTACAATCATATTTATTATTCAGTGGAGTATATGTTTGTGTGTTTTGGTTTTCTTATAATATTTGTAAGAAAAAAAGTACAAAAAAATCCAATACACTATGTAATTTGCTGAAGTTATTCTACAACCTATAGATAAAGAAAAATGAAGTGGCATTATTGTGTGGACATTTTATTTCTTTTGCATATTGATGCTTGTTTGAAAGTTTACATAATTTAATTACAGAAATGAGTTCCAGTTTTAATAAACTCAGTTAATTGGATTGTTGTTGTTGCTAACAATAAAATCAGTTTCAGCCTCACAGGCAGAATAATGGTTACAGACAGCTTCTGTGGATCTACAGCGTGTTGTTTTTACACATCATATTTAAACACCGGTGATTAAAGTGTATCAAAATCTTTATTATGATATAAATACTACTGATGCAAACAATACTGATAATTTGAAAAACTATGAATTCTACACAACTTTTTTTTTTCTTATTTCTTACCATTTCTTACACAATACTTCAACATTTTATTTAAGGTCTTTTCAGCGCCATTGTACATGCCTTCCCTCTTCTTCTTCTTTCGGCTTTTCCCTTCAGGGGTCGCCACAGCGAATCGTCACTCTCC
>CM074970.1:8531463-8541463 GCA_037577455.1 Pangasius macronema
GAGTTGCTTTCGCAGTATGTTTAGGGTCATTATCCACCTGCACTGTGAAGCAGTGTCCTATCAGTTTTGTAGCATTTGGCTGAATGTGAGCAAATAAACATATACATATAAAGTGTTTTGTTGGGCTGTGTCTTTAGAGTTTTGTAAAGTCACTGCAAGATTTTTGTTTACTCAGGAGTGTGTCCCAAGCTCGTAAATCCTGATGTCTCTGTAGTATTTCACACGTTTCTCATTACGATCGGCCATATCCTGCATGATGGATTTGGAAAGCATCAGTCATTCTGCCCCAGCAAGACCACAGTGGGTCAAATATCATGGAAGCAAATTATTAGTAGCTATCATTGCTTATGGGGTATTTTAAAGATGACATTTATCATAAAGCCTCATCTCTGACTTGGCGCTAATATATTCCTCATTCAACAGCAGAGAGGGAGAATATTTATGGCACATGCTTATGAATATAATGTTTTAAAAGGAAAACTTGATAATATAGTGAAGTCACTGACTGGGTAAGAAGGCCATTAGTCAAGGATGCAATCAGGAGGCCAAGACTAACTGAAAAGGACAACCAGAATCCAGACACTCCACAAAGCTGGGCTTTATGGAAGAGTAGCAAGCCATATGAAATCCTGATTGAAGTTTGCCAGGTGGCATGTCTGATATTCAGCAAACATGTGGAAAATAGTTCTTTTGTCTTTTGGCCTTGAAAGAAAGTGCTACCTTTGGCAGAAACCCAACACAGTGAATGTTGAAAGTAATTCATGATCTCTCTGTTCATGACTAATGCCCTCTTTAACTGGTCATTAAGTGTTGGTGGATGATTTTTCAAGGCACAATTGTATTTGTGCTATATTCTTTCATTTTTTTAAATAATGGATTTAATAGTAATCCATTAAAAATTAGTTTTTTTAATCAACTAAACCCTGATTGATAGTTTACCAGAACTTTGTCCCAGACATGTTTTGAAACGCTAACGCCTTCCAGGAACAGATATATATATCAAAATCATGTGACACTTTAATTGCATCAGACATCAATATTATGGGCTCCAAATTCATAACATCTAACCCAAATTAATCTATTTCATTACCAGTTTGAAACACTACAAATGCTCAATATTTCTGAAAGCCACTGTCTATGCATCCACTAAAGCTCTGAAAGCTCAAAAGTGAAAGCACTGACCAGCTTTTTTATTTGACTCTTCATCACAAAATCTTTTTCAACCCTTTGCATTTCATGATTCTATTGTACCTTCTGCCTTCTGACTTAGTGTTTTATACCTTGTTTTGAAATTCAGATGACAAATACTGGCCATCCTGGAGATACTCTGAAATATCCCCTGGATCACTCATGTATCTTCTTAGCAGCTCAGACTGCATGTGTTAGAATTTATGTAAGGCCATAAAAGCACTATTGATTTCCAACTGTGCAGAAGGAGCTAGCAGAGCCAGTGCCAGCCCCATTAGCTTTGCTTCAAGTGCCATACCTGCAGATGTGGGGAACTACATATCACCAGAGCAAGCCATCCCATAGATACAACGTCTCAAAGAGAAGATGTACCAAAAATGGGGGGAAATAGAAACACACTAATCCCCTGCTAACATTCATGCTGTCATGTGCATTGTTTGACAAGAAGGGAAGAAATGTGAAAGAAATTCATTAAAAGCTAGTGAGGACAGGATATATTATAGAATATAATAGATTGTACCACAGCGCTGGTGAGTTTTCGAATCTGGTCAGAAGGTTTCGATTAATTTTCTATAACAGCATCTCTGACAGAAGTTCCAACTACAAGGCAAATCACAGGTTTATACAAATGCACACATTCTCTTGTAACAATATACACAGGGACTTGAATGGCAGACACTTATATGTTGTTAGTTAACAAAGAATAACATATAATTGTTGACTTTGTGCAGCTTTCTGTAAGGAGATGTTTATTTAACATTTATGGAAGGAGACTCCAGTGTCAGCATTTTGTAACAGGTAGGTTTTCCACCACAAGAAAGTCTTCAAGGTGGAGGACTTCGCATTTTTCCCATTCCTTGGTAAACCTATGTTGTAGATATTGTAGATATTGTTTAATTAATGAAAGAAAATTGTAATCATTGCCAAATTGCTGTAGTATAAGAGAAATAAATCACGCTGAGCAACTCGTCTCTGGCAGGTTCCACAGCATAATCCAGTCTGGATTGGTAAAGCCATCACTTTGATTATTTTCCTATAACAGCATTCTCCTTTGTTGCTATTTGAACTGAATATTGTACCATTCCAAGCTCTCCGTGTACTGAAAATTTTATTAAGGATTTTTTAGCCAACTGCTACAATCTTTAATTATTTTTGCTCCTAAAAAGAGCAATATTCTCGACACACATCTGAATCCCTGGTGATCCTGACAAGTCAAGGATTTATAGCCTCAATTTTATAGTTTTTAACTGACAGTGTGCAAATAGATTGTTTCTGGAGTGGCCATAAGGGGGTTCCAAAAAGCATTTGTAACACATACTGCAATTTATCTTTCTCTCTCAAGACTAAAAAAAAGCATGACTTTTGCCTCCACCGGCCTTCTGATCAATACTGAAAAAAACAAATAAATAAAATTAAAAAAAGAGCCTCATTTAATGGGCAAAATTCACCCTGTGGGCATTCATGTATTGTCAATAGAAAAAAAGGAATAGTAATAATTAATTCCATTTCTATAGCATATCAATTTTCTATCAGTGTCATCTAAATATACTTAGAAATTAAATTTAAAAAATAATTATTAAATAAATACACATTAAGAACAACTTTCTCCAAACCTTTGATCTCAGTGATCTCGGTGACTTTGACCGAGATTAATAATATTAACAAAAAAGCAAATAAAAAGTATTTGCACTCTGTCAACATTAATTAGATTGTCCCATTACACATACCAAATCACTGTGCTTAATTTGTTTTATTCCTCAACCATGATAAACGGAAAAGTCAGAAGCATACAGTTATGAGCTTTTTCTTTTGAGTGCGTTTTTGTTGTTGTTGTTGTTGTTTTCACCTTGAATGCTTTATCTCGCTCCATTCGTTGGCCTTCACTCAGGGGAAATCACGGATTGGCTGAGTCATAAAAGATTTCTTCTACTATGTTTGGATTTGAATGCAAACTACTCGCTCTTGATTTGGTCACTGTAGACCCCTCCTTCCTTCCTCTTCTAATTAAAGCTCACTGATTTGTCCTATGTATGCTTCCATGCTCACAGGCAAACACTGTGAATTGGTAAATACTCTATAGCTGTCATATTAATGCTGGTAACTGGGCAGAACTACACTACCCATCAGCTCCAGCACGTTACAAGCGTCACTGTTCATGTACGCCTATTTACTGTTACACCTAATTAGCATTAGTTTCTGTTACAGCTAATTAGCATCCCTATTTATGTTCTAGTTTTGGTGTATTTCTGTATTAGACTTTTGTCTCGTGTAACGCATTGTCACCTGTATGTGAACATAGTTCATATTTATGGTTTTTATTTTCACCGTATTTGTTTCTTTCATGTTTCCTTTAATAAAGCCGCCTCCACTTGCATCTGACTCCAAACTCATTGACAACTGTCAAGTAAACCTGGCAATTTTTAATTTCTTAATGATTGACACATGTAACTATAAATTGTTAAAAGTATGATGTTATGGAACATCCATGAGACAGGTTTGTTCATGTTATCCTATAACACGTTAGTTTCTGTTATCACTTTTGTTATAGCTATAAAACATTGTTTCTTCTTCAGGCTCTCTCTTTTCTCTCTCTCTTGAAGTTAATAGGATAAAAAAATGCACTTTGTCATGTTACCATGAAAAAGGAAATCATGAAGTTCACTGTCCTGAAGACTTTTCCCATGGGGGAAACATTCATGCTGTTACAAAAAGCTTTGTCATATCAACAATTAGTCATTATTCTTTGTTAGATTGTAGTAGGGCTTTCAATCCATTGTCAAATGCCTGTTTCATACACTGCATATATTAGCAAAAGGTCAAATGCTAAGCATAAAATATATTAGCTATATAGCCAATTAGTAATGGGTTATCAGACTCATTTATCAAATACACACACAAAAAAAAGAGGACACTAATTTTCTGCAATTGCACTAGACCTGCAAGGTTTTGGCCCGAAGAATTGTATTGCACATAATTATTTTGTCATTAAATTAATGTAAAATTGGATGAACGTGCTGCTGAAAGCTTGGAATAATACCACATACACCTATAAGTGAATCTCGCTTTGAAGAAAGGTGAAACCCTTCCTAAAAAAAAAGAGTGAGAGGGAGAACAATAGCGATTTGAAATGGCTAAAGCAAAATTAAAAGCAATCAAGTTCCTTGTGGAACACTCAGCCTTTGAACTGTGTAAAATTACAGTACTCATTACTTGAATAAGGAAAAATAAAGAAAAAGACTTTGCATAACAGTAATTTTGGTGCCTTTCAAAACGTATTGTCTTCTCATATTCCATATGAGCATACTGTGAATATGATCAGCTGCAATGATAGCACTTGAAACAAAAAAAAAAAAGCATGGAAATGCTAATATTTTTCAATATTTCAATAGTTTAAAAGTTTTGAATGAGTGAATCGTCAGCGTGTTCTTAAGCCGATCTTGTATTTGCACACCATTGCCCACTAATTAGGTATAAAACACAATGCACTGTATTTACTACCTTTACATTGAAAGTAAGTAAACGTTATCAATAGAAAATTGTCTAAATTATTAGTTATTTTAGATATTATAAAAGTATTCACTTTAATTTGCTAGCAAGTTGACTCTTTGAATGTGGTTCATAAATATAGACTTGATATATTTTCCTATTCATAACTAATTGCACAATTATGTTCAATTTTTACTCTTTTTTTTCTGTATGCGCAAACTTAGATTCTTAAAGCTGAGATGATTTTCCAAAGCGGTTGCCCAATATGCTACAGTATTCTCACAACACAGAGATGGACCTGGAGTTAGAGTGGTTTATTTTGTATCAACAATCTGATATTAACAATCTAAATGAACCAAACTCCTCGCCTCACTTTCTTTAACTTTCAATCAGCAAATTTGTCAAATAGCTGAACTGCTACTTGAAGTTTAATTCCCGGTAAGTTTATGCAGTTAAATTGAACTATATTAATATTAAAAGCCTAATTAGTTGTGGAAGAAAATGAAATTCATTTACTTACATGATGTATGTTATTTATAGAGGCTTGGTATATTTCAAAGTTGTTAATTAGTTGTGGATCTTAAATTTACAGTACTTAATAAGACATTATTATAATATTAATGTTATGAACTATGTAAGCGTTGCATTAATCACAAAAGATTACAGTAGATTTATTATGCATACAATTTATGCATAATCTTCATATCCATCATCATTCCATCATTTGCATTAAAACTACTGCTGTTTTGGTGATTATCATCATACCTCCATACCTCCTTATCATCATAATCTCCATTACTACTACCACCATCATCATCATCATCATCATCATCATCATCATGCTACTCTTGCAACATGGACAATTTGTCAGGTCCAAGCATTTATCACGAGTACTTGTGCCAAAGGTCCACTAATAATCCTGGTGTCCTTGTGATGCCACTGAGCTCATATATTATCTCTGAACAAATGCCCAGAGGGACTCATCCATCCTGAAGCCCAGGCCACGCATCACTAGCTTGCTGTTTACAGAGCATACAGGATTTAGATAGGAAAGAATGCTACAGCCATCCAGAGTCTCTCAGGCACAACACCTCCTGCCACCCAAAATGGTGGATATTAATGAACTTGTCTTTCTTAATGGATTGGCAAAGCAGCAGACATAAGTTTCATTGTCAACAATGGTCTACTTGCAGAAAACAGAGCTACTTTTTGGGGAACTGGGGTTGAAAGTACTGAGAATTTATACTTAAGAGACAGTATAGATAGTTAAATTTAAAAGATGAAGTGTACGTCTAAAATTGTACTTAAATGAAGTGAAAAATTGCTCAAAGTGCACTCAACAGCTAGGACTTGTTTATATGGGCAGAGCTAACATACATATCAGACTTTCAACAAAAGGCCTCATTCACTCCGTCCATTTTTAAATTCTGATGAATTCTGTTACTAACAAGCTCTTTAAGTGCGTAAAGATTTTTTTAATGTTGTTATTGGACAGTATATGCCGATATTCCATTGATTTGCCCACCTTTCTAGATGTTGCAAAATCATAGGACAGAATGCTGACTGCCACATTTAACTCCATATAGTTATTGTTTGTTTGACCCTAGTGGTCAAAAATGGGAACAGCAACATTAGAGGCCCATCAGGGCAGGTATCACGCTGCCCCATGCTCACTCTATGAACATTTTCAGTGGAGGAGGAGTGGCGGACAGGACTGTTAATTACAGAGTTGCCAAAATTATATTTTTTTATGCCAAATCGGCCAATTGATTAAAAATACTCCATGGCTGCCAATATCTTGTTTTATATAATAAATAGTCAGAATTAAATTTATTACATTTCTGCAAACAAAGGCAAAGTGCATGTGCAGACTGTGTATCTATGATGTTCAGGATGAATTTCTATTGTAAGGTATATCGCAAAGATTGGGACAGGGAAAAGGGGGTTGTGAAGTGGATACTGCCTGTAGATCAGAAGTACATGTGCACCATAGTGGCCTTATTTCCCATGCAAAGGCTTAGAAAAAGAAGAAAAATGTCTCTCCGTTTCCCAATGCCTGAACTTTCTGGGATAATTTCAGGTCTTTTGAGTGGTTTTTGAGATGTAGTTGGGTTGGAAATTCGGCTGAAGCCTGACAATCCTGGTTATGAATTTAACTGAATGGTTTAAACCTGAGAAGCAAATAAAACCAGAATCAGAACTCCTTTGACTGATGTATCACATACAGTCATGGGCTGGAAGAGAAGACAAAACCTACAAGGTTTGTAATGAGTACCTTGTAGGTCTAAATACAAAACATATTTAAGTAAGAGTATTTAAATTAAATAACATAATATATATACAATAACCAAAGTACTGTATGTAGTCCATGACATGCTCAACATGGCCATGGTGATATATGAGGGATTTTTTTTTTAATCTCTTCCTTCCAGTATCTCTAGCTATATCTGAAGTCTCTTTACTTCACCTCCTGACTTTATATCTGCAGTGCAAAGTCAGAGTGAAAAGCCAAGCGAGATGTACACACAAATGATTACAATCTGTAGTGTCTGCCAAGTTCTTCTCCTCAGCTTGGGTCTTAACTCTGACCAGAAAAAGAGAGAGAGTTGCATACTGAGCTTGCATACTACGTCACTGACCTTTGATGATACTGTGACCTTTCTGCATGAGAGAACACTGGAAAAAGAAGGAGTGAATCAGAGGAAGAGAGATGGGGCCATGTACATGTATATAGATATTCAAGGTCCTTCATAAAATATGCATGTAAAGTGAATGTAAAGCATGTAAAGTGAAACCAGTTGGTAGCTAAAAACACGTTCATTTCACGGACTTCCAATGTCTCTGCATATATGAGTTCTTTCTTGCTATCATGTCAACAGTTAGCAAATTTACAATAACAGCTTTCTGGTGTTTGGACAAATTGTTCTACTTACTGAGGCGTCCTACCTTTTTGCATAAACACTTAATTTTTGATCTCCCATAAATTTGGCTTCCTTGTATATTTTAATGCTGGAGCCATGGGAGAAATCATTGGAGAAAGATCAAAATATATCAAGCCTATAAAATATGAGGTGTAATGCAATGCCACTATTTGCATCTGTTTAGTGCCCCCCACATTCCTATCCCCATCTTTATTTGCATTTAATCCCAAAGTGGGTGTGGCCTAAATCAGAAGTTTTGTTTGCTTTTGTTCAACAAAACCTTTGATTACATCTCTGCTACCTATCATTTTATGCTTGAAGCATTTCTCTGACCAGACAATTACCACTACCGAAATGCGCTGCCTATTATTTTCTTTTTTCTGATAAGGTCACAGTAATAAACTAGACAAAATAACACATAATATATGCTAGGGTAGGACACGTTTGATAAGGTAGAACATATATCAGCTGCTGGTGTGCCTCAGTATCGTGATAAAAATTTGAGTTTTCTGCTCGAACCTCTGGTGTGATGGAACTCGTGGTCACTGTATCTTGAAAGCAATGAGGTCCAGTTGTGTTTCAGAGGTAAAAAGTAAAAGGCAATTCAGTTTCATCTTTAGCAGATAGTCCATAGTTAAATCAGTGTAATCTGACACAAGCGGTGCAAACACTGAAAGACAAGAATGTATGCTTAAAACGTTCACTGCAGCACATTCAAAACATTATATCTCACAGTTCTGGCATATATTTGCATAGCAGCATCTCAGCTTTCACTCTAATGCTTTGTACGAGACTTTCTGCCTCAATGTATTATAACCAAGCTAACCTGTACCGCTATGCTATTTGAATCAGATGAATCAATATGTAATAAATAATTTTACCTCTATTCTTATCATCTAAAAATGTTAAATATTTCATGGGCTCAGTAAGTCTAATCATATGCCGTGTGCTTTTCATGATGTATGATTAGACTTACTGGGCCCATGAAACATCTCCTCTTCTCTGCAAACACAATCAGGCTTGCAAGTCACGTGGAAAAGTGGTATGGTAAAGCAGGTCTTTTTAAAACATGGAAAGTCTCTGTATTCTCAGAAGCCTGAAGAATTTACCAACCGAAAGCTATCCTCATTTTGAAAATACCTGCATGAAAATGCCTGTTTCCACGTGGCCATGTTTGGGCAACGTTGCTCCAGAACATGAGTGGATGAAAATTTGATACATTGCTGTGCAATATATGCTTATGCTTGATATCCAACATGTTGAAGGTGCTACGGATAAGTTGCGTGTGAGCATTTCTTCTATGAGACTGGGTTTGTGATTTTAACAATGATGAGTTAACTGTCCATGTTCATCTAACTGGACTTGATAGTGATATATGCGACAATCTTCTGTAGTCCTCATTATGTCCAAATTTTTAAATGACATTCTAAGGTGTGCAATTATTTTTCAATTAATGCTCAGCTTACAGCCAAAGTTAACTGAAATAATGGAAAAGTTAGCCTACTGTCCACCACAGCACACAGATCTAACAACAAACAAATGACAGACAATATCAGTTTTCCAGAAATAACTATTAATATTTATGGAGAGAATGAACATTTCAACAACTGATGCCAATTGAAAAATGATACAAACGAAAGCAAAAATAAAAGTGAGCCAGCAACAGCAAATAACATAAAACAATCAGGATGAACAGCTAGACAGGCTTGAGGGTGGAAAAACATGAAGAAAACAACCAAAAAAACAATAGATTGGGCAGTAAACATGTTTATTGGCTTATAGCCAATCTCTCATAAAGTCACTGATCATTGGAATGAGATGTAACTGAAACTACAACCTCATCTCACTGTCAGAGTTACACCACCTTCCACCTTCCAAGTTCCACGTTCACCCCTGAGTAACAGTGATATCTGATGTTGAAATGTCTCGCCACTTCACAAGTGAATTTCACTTCTGACAACATAAAGTGTTCGAATAAATGAACAGATAATCTTCTGATGGTTTTTGTAAATGTAGAGTTGATTGCAGAAGATGCAATAAACAACTCCTGTGGTGATTCATGAGGAGTGACGGCTGATTGATAATTTAGAGCCTGTAATTTTCGTAGCTGTGATAATAAATTGGCATGCACCATGTCTTGATTGGTTGCATAAACTGGCAAAACTTTTGCTTTACTCCTGAGATGTATGTCATTCTGTTTATTCATCTGACAGGCACTTTCAACCAAAGCAACTTCAGGACATTATTAACTTTCATTTGGAAAAAAAAAAAGATGTGATCGAAGTGTAGACTTTCAGCTTTAAGAAGTTCCACAAAAAATAGGAATTACAGCCATTTTAAGCAAAGTACCTCCATTTTCAGGGGCTCAAAGGTATTTGGCCAAAGTGACAATTGTAAATATAACC
>CM074970.1:8598691-8627172 GCA_037577455.1 Pangasius macronema
TTGTACCAGAGTGATGGGAAGAGAAGAGTATGCAGAAGGAAAGGAACTGCTCATGATCCTAAGCATACCACCTCATCTGTGAAGCATGGTGGTAGTGGGCATGTATGGCTGCCAGCTAGCTGGCCAAGTGTGAACAAATGTAGCTACCTATTTACTGCTTATGCTAATCCAGAATAATAACGAAGTACTAAACAATCAGTACCTAAACAATGTTCAAAGTGGCAACCTGGATGCTACTTTTCCTTAACGGATATGACGACAAAGTTGTTTTGAGAAAGGTCTGAATTGTTTAACTGGCAAATTTAAAAAAAAAAAAAATGTTGGACAAAAATACTATGTTGGAACCAAGAATTAACTAAATGCCACAACAAATACACTCAGAGATAACTCAACAACGCACACATAACCCTGAAATAACTCAACAACGCAACACACCACCTAGACATAACACACAACATGGCTACACACAACCCCAACACTGAAACACACAACATAGAGAAAACTCAGCATCATAACCAACACAGAAAAAACTCAAACCTGCTACAAACAATCCAAAGGTAACACCGTGACACCCATCTGATCTTTAAGGATGTCAGTTTTTAATTTCTTTTCAGCTTTTTTTTTAGACACAATGCTAATATCTCTACTAACAAAAACAATTTTATAATTAGCATTCAGCTGATAATGAAGTGAAAACAAAACTCTTGTGATTCATAGTAATTCTTATTCAAAACAAATCGGAGCAAAATGCATATTTATTAGACTTGTAGAATATCAGCCATAGGCTCATTATATCTCTTCTGTTAGACAGGAAGTCCCAATTGTGTTGTATCCAGTAGCAATAATTACGGCCCTTAATGTTTCACCGATTGCCTTTTATCTACTTGAAAGTTAATTAAAAGTTTGCTCCGTTATAATTGGAAATGCCCACAACTTTGGTTTACTTCCTTACCGTACGTTTAAATCATAAAACAGCAGGCGTGTATTGATGAATCCTCTCAATCTAGCCAAATGTACTTTGTGAGAAATTAATGGATACACAGTAAACATATGCGGGTTGACCTTGTACAGATGGAATTAACATTAAAAATGTCTGTCTTTTCACGATTAAAAAAAAAACAAAACATCACAACAGCATGAAATTTGCATAGAAATTAAATCTGTTCAGTGGCTTGTCTTCACACGTTGTCACAGATGTTGCCAGCTCACATCACACAAACGCACAGCACGCTGAAATGCTCTTCCCTGTCCAGAATAGACAGTGACACTGAACGTGACGCTGAATGGAAATCAAAATGTGTTACACTTTTTTTACACTTTAATTTACACGTTTCCTGTACTGACTTTTTTTGTATTTATAACTAAATTGTTTGCGATTTCTATACCCTACAAAGGTTAATACATTGTAATAGACATTAAGTACATTGTAATAACACTATCATATATCTTTGTATATTTGATGAAATGTTATTTGTAATTGATCCCAAAAGACTGGATTATATTATATGTTTAAAATGAATGAATTACAAGATATCTAAAGTAATGGCAGAATCAAATCACACAGCAGTGTTGGTGATTACTATCACTAGATTCGAGGTTATTATAGTTATTAATCAGTCAACAGAGTTGTAAGCCTAATTGACTTGTCACTCGAAAGGGAACTCAATAATGTTAACTGTAATATGACTGTAATTTTAATAAGACCAGACAGTGCTATTAATACATCCGGATAAGTGGAAAGTGCAGGAGTAAAAAGCTCCAGTGGCTCTGAAAAATTAATATGAATAAGATACAGAGTTGCCATATTGTTCATAAAATGAAATCTGTGCTGTTGTAATAAGAGGATCCTTGGAAATGCTTTTACTCTGGAAGGGGTCCCTGGGTGCAAAAAGTTAATCTCTAATCTAGATAACGGACGTCTTCTTAGGCCACATACTAGCAATCGTCAATCTCTGATAGAAAACCTCTGATGCAGGAATATAGTTTTGTTTTTTGTTTTTTTTTTTACTACACGAATATTGGGGGGCCGTCGTGGCCTAATGGTCTGAGAGTCGGACTTGTAGCCTGAAGGTGAACCTGAAGGTCGTGGGTTCGAGTCTCGGGTCNACTGTGTGTGTGCACTTGGATGGGTTAAATGCAGAGCACAAATTCCGAGTATGGGTCACCACACTTAGCCACAAAGTGACTTCACTTCACTTACATTTTTTATTATAATTTTTCTAATTATAAGCATGGTACAGGCTTATACCCGTATACTTGCACTTGATTAACAGCAATGCTGATAAAATTGATTAAATTCTTACAGAATGTCTTATAAGTACAGTTTTGTGAGTGGTGAGTTTTAGTACGCGAGATGTCTATGTTCCGAGTCGGCTATCCTAGGACCACAGGAAAGGGTAGTACGAGTAGTTGCCCGGGCGGCGCTTGATGAAGATCTGCTTTTGGCCCATTACGCACGGCTCACCCTGAAAAAAGAGAACATCAGAGACAGATAATATTCCTGAGCTATAGATTTGCTGGATGTGCTTTACGTTCATTTGTATGGGTAGCTAGGGAGGAGAATGCTTTAGCCATTCAGCTAGAACATTACTGTTAATATATATTCAGGGCTTGAAACCAGAGGGGTGCAAAATTTGGCAAACTTTAGAGGAGACCCAAAAGAAACTTCATCTGGCTAGTGGGTGAATTAATAGAGTTATAGAGCAATGTAAAAGTCGGAGTCCAATGCAGTAAACAAACAAACAAACAAACAAAAATACAAAAATAAATAAATAAATAAAACCATTATTCAATTTATACCTACTATTTACAAGTCGATATTTATTATTAAATGTAAAAAAGTTTGTAACAAGATATTGAGTTTTATGATGTTCCATTAAATAAGGCAAATTAAATAATGTTAGGAGATTATTAGCGAAATAACAATTCTTACATTCTGAATGTAGTAGACATATTTTCTAATAACCTACTGTATATGGCATCATTTATATCATTATATCTGCTGCTAAACTTTTTTTTAACCCTTTACTGCATGGTGTTGCCATATGGAAACTATTAATTTATCTCCATTTTTTTTGTATAGACAATAATNAAGACATTATGATACTTTCCACCACTGCACGTTGTTGCCATATGGCAACAATTTACATACTACCCCCCTAAAAAAAAAATTCACTTTTTTTTAAATATATTTTTATTTTTTGAACTAATTAAAGCAATAAAAATCCATAAAAATATTTGTTATGTAAATATAATAATTCATGCAGTAGAGGGTTAATCCCCTAAAAAAATTCGGTCATATCTACTCTGACTTTGCTAAGCCAGGCTGCTTAGCAAACATTTCATCTTGACATATTTGTTTGAACTCTGCAACAGGTCATACTCTGGCTTCTGAAAATCTGGCCTGGAGCCTGACAGGGTCAGGAAAAAAACATCTTTTTAAATCATTTTTCTTTGGGTTTTGCCGAGTGGATCCCATGGATGTTTGCTGTGGATAAAAGGAGTGTGATCAGTCCATGATCAGGGTGACTAGTCTTTGATTTTTTTTTTTTTTCTGTGCTTTATGTCTGCAATGAATAGTGTATATATTATTAAGATGTGGAAGTTCTGTGCCTTTTCTGTGCTGTCATAACAGGTCTATCTGCTAGGTCATGGGAGGTCAGGTTGCCAAACCAGACCAGGATTTGTTACCCAGATATTTTGTCTTCAGGATTGGTAACTTAATTTCAGGAGTCAGTATTTATGCAGGGAAAGTGATCTGTATTACGAATCAGTTTATGCAGGTGCTTAAGATGATATTCTGGGTGCGTCTGGGTGCAGTTCATGCCTCTGAATTTGCCAGATTTTTCTTAAGTAAAAACATCAGAGATGTGATTTTTTTTAAATAACATCTAGACCACTTCCTTTAAAGACAAGCACTTGCCTTGAAGCCCCAAAAAATCTGGGGGTAGAAAATGCAGACTGATGAAGCAGATCACTTTTTTTTTTCACTTTACTGTCAAATGTAACACAATGTACCATAAAACTAGAAACAATATAAAAAGACTAATAAAATGATATAGAAGAGGAGACCAATATACTCTCTAGCTTTGGATTTCCAAAAATCAACAATTTTGTTTGTATGATTAACATTTATGTGGAGGTTATGACACCACAGGTTTAGCTCTTGCACTTCCCTTTGCTAATCAGCATGGTGTTATCTGCAAATTTAACAATGCTGTTACATTTATAATTTGAAACAAAATTATATGGACTGTAGAGTATAGGCATGAGACACCAGCCCTTGGGCATGCCTAACCTGAGAACTACTATTAGCAACACATTGCCTAAGTTCACAATCTAGGGTCTATGAGTTAAGAAGTGCAGATACAGTTGGGTATCCCAATGGCCCTAAGTTTAGAGACTAGTTTAGCCAATTGTTTAGCCAAAAGCAAAGCTGTAACAAACACAATTTTTTTGCATAGGTGTGTGGCAGTGAGGGAGTGGTGAGGTGTAAAGTATGTATGGGGAGTGGAGTTGCGGAGAATGAGTGGGTAATGAGTGGTGTTGAAAAGCTCTTGTTAGTAAGAAAAAAAAGGAAAAAAAGGGTAATCATTCAGGAAGGAGAGTGGCTTTTTTTTAGGGACAGACATATTGGTAATATTTTAAAAGTGCAGTGCAATCACACAAAAAGACAGATAAAACAAATGTCAATGTATACTGAAACCATTAAAGTTGAGCATGACATAGCTTAATGGCATATAAGGTGATGCCATCTGGATCAGCAGCTTTGCTAACATCAGCATTTCTAAAAGCTTCACTTATGTCTGCCTTAGTCATCTGGAGACAAACATTGTTTGCTGGGTCCTGTTCTGCCATCAGTGGCTCAGTGTTGTGAGCCTCAAAGTGGGTATAAAACTTGTTCAGCTCTCCCAGATGAAAGTGTGCATCTTTGATAGGAACATTAGGTTTAGTTTCACCTGCACACTCTTACAGAGGTGCCTTGAGTCAAAATAATTATTTGAATTTTTTATTAGCTTTAATGGTTATGTGTAGTAAATATCTGGTTCCTTTGTATCATTCTTCATCCCCTATACAGAAGCAGTGGTTCTGTCCATCAGGCTTTGGCATGAGAGTTTATCCAGGGATTGGGATAACATCGGGTGATTTGTGGGGGATACAGTTATCTACACCAAAAAGTGACTCGTGCACACTTCAGCTGTTGCATGTAAGCCAGAAGCAGCAGCACTGGAAGGGGGTCAGACTGGCCAAAGTGAGGTCAGTAAGCCCCCTTGATAGTACGGTAGCAGTCATCAAGAGTATTATTATCCATTGTTGGATAAACATGTTACCTGCACTGCCTTTAGGCTACATCAATTATACCTGATGACAGGATTACAGCTGTTGCCTTTGCTTGTGGGGGTTATGTAGACAGACAGTGTATAGAGGATCCCCTCAATAGCCTGAATGGTTGGTACCACATTGGCCCATCCTCCTGATCAAGATTCAGACACTATAACCTAGTGGTCTTCAGTCTTATCCACAAAGGGCCAGTCTTTCTGCAGGCTTTCATTACAGCCAAATTGGAGGCACATTGATAGTCGATGGGAGACTAAGGTGACCTGATTAAACAAATGAAATCAGGTGTGGTTCCTCCTTGGCTGGAATGAAAGCTTTCATCCACACTGGCCCTTTGTAGATATGATTGAAGACCCTTGCCATAACCTTATCGGTGTACCATGTGTTGTTTATGAAAACACAAGCACCACCCCTCTTATCTTGCCAGTTGTCTCAAAAAATCATCAGTTTGTATAACGCTATCATGTTTTTAAGCCTAACTAGTCTTAATAAACCCAAGAGTGATTCCAGTAATGTAGTTCAATCAGTTTATTGTCAAGAGACTGGACATTAGCTAGAAAGAGGTTGAAAGAAATTGGAGGTACCCACATTGTGCTAATACGTCACCTTATTTAACTTGTTTCTGACTGGGTTTTTGATGTGTAAGATATTGGTAAGTGTAAATTACAGTTACCAATTAAAGTGTAAAGGGGTAAATTAACCTTAAACTTTAGTGATGTCTGATGGTCGTAAATGAGCAGGACTCTCTGTGCACAGAAAGAGACATGTAACTCAAATACTAATAAGAGAATAAGAGCACCATAGCACAAAAGTACTTCAATATTCAACTACACAAGTTCTATTTGATTACCAAATTGCAAATGACCAGGGCTGTACAAGAAGCCATTTATCATGATAATACCCATTAGAGCAACTCACAGCATGCTGCTATAGTATAGCACCATCGTGGAAAGTTAGAAGTTCTATTTGAATATCCAATTACCTTTTGAATGTCCATACATTTGCAAAAAGTTGGAATTTCCATACTCATCCAGGTCTAGAACTGAAAGTCTTTCAATTTCCTACTTTTCCAGGCTTTCCAGAACTGCACAAGAACCCTATTTTCATGGTAATAACACTGATCCTGACTGAGAGTCTCTGAAATCTGGAGTAGTAGCTTGATTTTGTATCATCAACAAAGATTTTGTTTCATACCTGATTGTGCAAGTGCCACGTTTGGTAGTCTCCTTCGGCGCAGCGCTTGGTAAACAGGGACTTGTAGTCGATTTTGATCAGCTGCCACTCAGAGCGATCGCTGAAGTGTCCGAAAAACCTATCGGTGCACAAATACTGAAAATTACAATTAAAGAACCAGTGACAGACAAAGTCCCTGTTGCATAAACAAAATGATATCTAAAAGGAAATCAAATGGCTTTGAAATGTTTAACTCTTCTAAGTGACCAACCTATTATAAGTGCCATCTGGAAAGGATCAACCCAAAAATAACCTATGACTGTTCATGGGGGGGTTGGGAAACATCTGTCTTTATTCTTGTCAGGGTTTGTTAGGAGTATATGAATGTGAATGAGAGATCAAGAGGGAGATTGAGAGGTGTGTGGACAGGCGTAAAAAAAAAACAAGTTCAATTTTAACACTTACGTCAGAATCTGATTCTCCATGCCTGGCTCGACCAGAACGCCATCCACAAACAGAGGCATGGCTGAGAAGATATGATGCGTCCACTGTCTGCCTTCATCAAAGCTGATCCTAAAACAGCCGGTCAAAAGTAATTACACCCTGTTCAAGCATCAAGCACTTTCTAATCAACATTTCTAATAAGTAAGGAATAAAACATGATTGAGAGTGCTGATGGGAGTGTGTTGCCACTATAAAGTTGATTATTTTCCAACAAACAACATGTCCCAAAGTCTTTTTTTTCATCATACCACAGCAACTTTCCAATTGATAAATTCTTAACGAATGACACTGGCTTTTCAACCATTTGTAGTTGCTTTTAAATGCTGTGGCATGTTCATGAGACAAGTCACTTTCTGTTATTGCTGCTGTTATTTCAGATTATTATAAGCAGTAGTTCTTCTGCCAGCTTCTTTTTTCCCTGTCTTGAAGGTAATACGATTTTTTTAAAAATGCAGCTGTCATGTTACCAACACCAAGTCCTCTGTTCTGAAGACTCTTCCATGGTGGAAAACGTATTTACTGTTACTCTAACACTGTTGACTCCTTCCATAACTATTAAATAAACATCTCCTTGCAGAAAGTTTCAGGATATCAACAATAAATGGGTTGTTACTCTAGCAACAATACCATATTACAAAGATTTTATTCCTAATTTATATACATTTATATAAAATTTAAAGGTTTATAATTAATAAAAAAAAAACTGTTTCGCTCTGTTTTCTGCACACACCTACCATCAGGAGGTCCACCAAGCAAGATTTTTTTTGTTGCCCTGTAAATATTGTTTAAATTGCTAATAAATGAGAGAAATCAACAGATGGCTATTACTATATATTGAGCAGAACTGAGGCTGATAACAAAACAAACAGCATTCAGTGTCACTCATAAAAGCTATTTCTAAAACCAGAGGATGCTGGCAAACAAGATTTTTTTTTAAATGAGTGAAATGGAAAGGTGTAAAAAAAAAAGAAAGGTCTTAGTAATCCGATGCGACGATGAAGACAAATCAAAACAACAGGGGCCCTCTTTCAGCAACAGCGAGAGACGAAGAAGAAAGAGCGAGAGCTGATGGAGGGAAAAAAAATAACACTGAAAACTTCGACTCTGACAGCTTTTTAGTTACACCTCAGAGGTGCTAACGGTGGAGTAGCGCATGTGTGACAAGGTTTAACAACCTCACTGAAGAACGACACTAAAGTTCTTTTGCTACTTCAAAACTAGCAAAGCTTCAGCAGGAGACAGCGGGTTGACATGCATCCTTTACTGGCTGGGACGTGACTCAAAATCATAGTAGCTGGAAAAGAGACAATTGCTTTCAACACATTTGGCCAGGGATGACTAGGAGCGAACCGAACGAATTCTCTTTGTCTTAACTTCTATCGTGTGAGGTTGTTAAGATAGTGGGACTCGTGATTCCCCGGAGAAAAAAAAAAACTCAGAGGATTAAAGGGCACCAAAGCAGAGCTAGAGATCTCTGATTTGAAGAGTGTGGTAATTCCAGGGGATAAGCAGAGAATTCCATATAGCCTGTACAGTGGATAGATTTGGATTTGCTTGTTTGGTAAAGACATTTAAGACATTTTCATTATTGGGAAAATTCACTTTAATTTTTGACATTTAATCATAAGGACCATCAAGTTATTAACATAAAGCCTCCTAAAACCAAAAATTAACCCTGGCTGGGATAATGATTTCCCTTAAGGATACTGTTTCTTTTGCAGATTAGCTCTTTAGCACATACCACAAATGTCTTGTGGGAACTGTGGGCTGCTTGACTGCAAGTAAAGCTCCTGCTTTATCCAGGAACCAAACATTGTGCTCCTCATCAAATATCTGTAGAACATAGAAAAATGAGTCAACTCAAACAAATTCATGTGAATTCATACGAGTTTTGGTAATCAATGTCAATTCGTCAAATGTCCATCAATATTCTGTATAAAAAGCTTTGAAGCCCACAGTAGCTCGTTATACTGTAGAATATACTGCTAAACATTTTCTAAAAAGGCCATAGGTATGATGAGCTTTGGATAAATCCATAACAGGTTGGTATGCATTAATTGTTTTAAATATCTATGAAAATGCATTAATAAATTATTAGCAGAATGAGTTATAAGTGCTGATTGTAACACAACATAATGCACAACAATAACAGCAAAGAAATTCATCCCCAGTTTGCTTAGTCTGTCTTAGTAACAAGTAACTGGTTTTAATAATAATAATAATAATTAATAATATAATATTGTACATATGATATCATAACTTAAATATAATAACCTATAAACTGTATTTGTGAGCTTTTTTTTTAGTATTTTACATTTCTAATGTTTCATTTCCCATCAAGCCCAAAACTGCACCACAGTTATATATAGATTTGTTGCACACACACAAAAAAAGTTTTCTAACTTTTATGGTATGATTTTGTGATAATCTATCTATCAAAGAAAATAAAAAAGACAGGTTCTGTAATGCACTATGTACAGTATGTGAGATATAATGTGCTATATACAGCATTTATGATGCAATTTATAAGGCATAATATCAACATCTATAATGCCTTATGAATGCACTATAACGTGATATGAACTTGTTTGTAGTTTGCTGAAAATATGACCAGGTATAAAGCCTGCAAACTTTGGGAGCTGACTTGTGTCGTGAGAAGTTAATATCTCACAGCTTTTTTCTTCATTCTTGCATAAGCTTTACACTTTGTGCTGCTGTCAGTACAAAATGGCAGCCTACTAAAATAAAGTATGCTATTTGCTGTTTTATTGGCTGAAATATAATGTGGATGGGAGCCATGTTGTTCATTTAAGATGCAGCAATTAAAATATAAATTAATGTAATAATCATAACTAGAACTAATTGTCTGCAACCTCAGTATATTCACGGTATACTAGACTTCTATTAGACGTTTATTTGGATGCTTGCCATCTTCACATTTGTACATAATTACATTAGTTTTACTTTTTATTCATTTTTTATTGTTTCATTCTATCCTCCAGTATGACTCGTGTTTAAATATGATCGTCTAGACACTATTTATAAACGCTGTGCTGGACACCTCTATTCAGGACAAAACAACCACATAAGCTGACTCTACATAAGGAAAACATTTACTGCCATAAATATTGTCTTAGGAACTTTTAAGCATTATTAGCATGAGTATTACGCTAATTCTCAGCTAATTTCAAGGAGCTATGGATTAACATTATAAGTCAACATACCTGTCTCCAAGTATTGCCAGCATCTGATGATATGAACATTCCAACATTATTGTAGGAGAGCTCAGAGCCCATATTGCCTGAGGAGACAAAGCGGAGGCAAAATTCAAAAGAAGAAGAAATCTGACAAACGCAAGATTTTACTGAGGAGCTATTTCCTCATTGGTCGAGGCACTGTTAACATTTACAGTTACCCTGCATTCACAGTGGTCATGACGCAACACTGTTTTCGGAAGTCATTTGTTTTTCAATTATTCATATAATGCCGATTTACAGTGAAAAGACGCAAAGCCCACTAGCGACAAAGTGGCCTGAGCGAAGTGGTGGCCAGTGTGAGTGCAGGGTTACAGAGCTATTTCCAACTGACCAAATGGTCTATATATACTGCAATAATAAACATGAATCAAGACCTGAATGCTTTTATTACTAAAATGTAAGCCAATTCAGACACTTTGAAATTTCATAGTAAACTGTTTAATCAATTCAATAAATTGCACCTTTAGATTTTTGTATTTTATATTTTAAATAAGACACACCATTCAGGACAATTTGGTATTTTCTGGATTTCTGCAAAAATGGCTTGTGAAATGTGATCTGATCTCCATCTCCAAGTAATAATAATAATAATATTTAACATTTATCTAATCGCAACGAATTGATACCCAGATTACATGATATCCACGATATCTGAGAAAAGTGTATTGTGGCACAATTTCGTTGATATTACATCATCATATCATCCAGTCCTAACATATTACCTCCAACATATGAAGCTGTTTTACTTTTATTTGGTAACTTGTTCTCAAAAATTCCCTACAGTTTTATTTTCTCACTTACACGTACAATTAGACCAGCATCTGTTACTTTTCTCCATATCTCCGCCACATGAGTATAACCAATTCCAAGATGTTCAATGAATTCATCTTCACAACAGTTATGCACAGGACATTCTGTAGCATTCAAAGCAACTCCATGTGACAACACAACACACAGCCAATCTAGCTACACTTACTCTGAGTTCCATATCATTATTAAGATATGAGACTGAGGGAGAGGTTAAGATGGGAAGATAAGACCGCATTTTAAGAGCCATTCTTGAAGAACGATGGATAATCCCAATGGGATAATAAACAGACTTGTACATACTTATAGAAAAACAAACACTCAGAGCTGGAGTTAGTTAGCTTTGTCATGTTCATAAGCAGCAGAATGGTTGATTCTGAATATGAATGTGTGTGTGATATCCCGTGGCCTTGCTCATTAGTGCACAAACACACAGTTACTGTAAAAGCTCAAATCGTCTCTGAAGGATTTACAGATCAGCCACGTCCTAGAGGCATGACTGATGTTTACAAAAGCAAACATTAGAGAGAAGGACAAGCGCATCGACGCGTATTGCCACTCAGACACGTTTGGCAACAGCTTAATGGGATTTACTTAAGTAATTGATTGTACACAAGCCCATATATATTGAAGTACAGACTCAGTGCTAAGGCGGAAAAAGAATACAGACCTGACACTGTAGCTGGAAATAATGTATTTAGATTTTAATTTTTAAAGATTCCATTGATAAAATAAGTGGTGGGCCAGCTTTTGCATAATCTGGATTTTCTAATCTATCTGTCACAGATTTGCTTAAATACCCGTTTTTTTTTTTTTTTTTACCTATAGCAATGATCACTCCTGGCACCGGGCTCTTGGTGATAATACTTCCAGAGACGTAAGGGTTTTCTGACATCTGCAGCTGTAGGTGTAGCGAACAAAATGGCTGGAACAGAGAGAAATGACACATAGCCATAGCGAAGTTATTATGTGGCTGTCTATCAGACTTCGCCGATGTGACACTGCAGGCATTAAATGGATTTGAGCTGATGGGGGAAAAATGCCCCCCTTGTGTCACCTTGCAAGAATCATTTGCGTTTGATACAGCATGCTATAAACCTGTTTTTCACTTCCATAACTTTGACATAATATGGATACTATAGCAATAAATAAACTATAGCAATAAATATTACTGGAACTGCTACTCTGTTTAGAGTTGACTATTGCACTACAAACCATGGGCCAAGTTTGAGAAGTGCTGCTAAATTACTTAGCACATCATTACACATGTTCATAAATGTGTGGCGGTCTGGGAAAACCAGTCGGATGTTGCTGTGGTTGAATTCTGGCAAACAGCCAAAATATTTCACCAAATATTTCACCAAAATGTTGTTGGAATTTTTTTTTTTTACTTTATAATCCTGCCTAATCTATCTGCCTACAGGTTACATGACTAAGGAGCCAGTTTTACAAACAGAGGCTGTAGTCTGCCTGAAAATGGTTTAATTGCTAGCTTGCTAATTAAGTGTGCTTTCCTCATGCAGTGAATGTCATGATGTGATCACGGTAATGTGCCATAGCGAAACGGACATAAGCGTAATAGATTGAGTTTGTAAACCGTCTAAATGTCAGCTGTCAATTATCCATGATGTGCACATGGAATCAGTGATTATTTCAGCAGAGATTTAAGCGCTAACAGTGATCAGTTGAGCCAAGACTGACAGTGATGCTCGGGTTTATTAAATACTATGAAACTCAGGAAACAAGACCAAACAGGTTGGTGATTATGGTCAAACTGATGACCAACATAAACTTTTAATCTTTGGTAAAGAGTCACTAATGTTGTGTTTTTCCATAAATAGATTAGGTTACAAGTAGAAAGGGCATTTGTTTGTGATAACCTGTCAAATTCTCTCAGGATAATTTTAAATAATTTATTGAAGACTCCAATTCAAGTTCATGTAAAAATAAAGAATTCTAATAATATCTAGGAGTCATTTGATCTTTTTTAATTATTATTTTTTTAAAAAGGCTGAAATGAATGACACAATACATAGACAGACATGGTCAAGTTTACTATTTTTATATTTTATTTATTATATATTAAATGAATGCACATGAGTAGTTGATTTAATGTAGCTTGAAAGATGTGTTCAGGACAACATTCTGAAGATGATCCCAAAGTTTGGAGTGGGGCCATAATGAATGGGTGGAGTTAAGTTCAAATAACTGTTCATCAGGAACCAGTTACTAAGTCTTAGTGAAGGTTTTTACAATGGGTGCTTGGACCTTGCAGATCGCTGCCTCTGGCTATATGATTATGTGTATCATTGATTTATAAAAAGGTGATGATATTCCAATCCAACAACTTAAATACTGCTATTATTGTTATTGTCTTTGCAACAATCATTTATGAAGTGAGCAGGTCTACTTATGAATACAGAAATGTCATTAGAATGCACACAAAATGCATGCTGGCATCTCCTAGGCCAAACAATTGTGGCAATGTATGAATATTAATACAAATTAATCCAGTTTAAAGTGCCCTCTGCAAAGACTCGCACTCTTATTGTGAATGCTAATTGCCTTTTACACTCATTAGCAACAATGACAGCGGGAGGATTTGGCATTAAATCTGAAAAGCCCACTCTCCAGGGCTCACTGCCACAACAAAAGACAATTATATCTGTTTGCTCTGTGAAACTAAGTGTCACCTTTCATCTTTTCAATGGCTAGTGTGACATTGTTGTAAGGACAGCAAAGATGACAGGATTTAGCGGCGCTAATCAAACGGGTTATAGGGCACTAATTAGGGTGTCAGATGAACCTATCAAAGTAAACCTGCGCTACAGTAAGAACTGTAGTCAGGCTCCCTGTTTACATTTCGTTCTCTTTTTTTTTAATCTGTTAGCTTCAAAAAAGGAACACTGCACCCACCATGTTATATTGGTCACACTGGGTAAAATTAAGAAGAAGTCGGTTTGCTTGGGCAAAGATCATGCTATTTAATCCATGCTGACTTTCTGTTGTTGTTAACTATATTTAGAGATGACTTTGCGCACACATCAGAATTTAGACCTCAAATCTAACTACGGATTTAAGTGTTATTTATTGGATGTTGTTCAAATGTTATGTATACCTATGATCAGTCAGCTTATCCTTCAAATTGTGGTCAACACTGGTGTTGTTTTATTAACTCAACAACACAAAATGGCAAATTATAAAAAGTGATAAAATTTTATTGCATCCCTTCATCACAATTTCATGACTGACTAAGTGTCTCGTGGTTTTATAATGTGGTAGGCACAATTAATTGGCAGCACACAATAATTAAAAAAAAAAAAGAAAGAAAAATACATGGATGTGCTGGATCAAGTGCTATTTTCATTTTTATACTGTCTTTTGCCTCTGTTGTATTGCATGACAGTTGACAGTAAAGAAAAAAAAGGTTGTTTCCTTCTTCAGTTGGCATTTTCTATCGATTTTTTGAGGTCTAAAGGCAAGTGTTTGTTTTTAAAGGCGTAATTAAAATCGTTACCCATCTCAGAAAAACCCCATCTCTGAAAAATCTGCCAATCTCAGAGAACTGCAAGTAGGTAATTAGCATAATCTGAATGGGAAGTCAAAAAAATCAACTCAGGTTCATAGTCGAGTTCTGAATATGTGCAAATTTTCCTGGGTACAAATTGACGTAACTTTTGGATTTAAGTCACCATCTATGAACATGGCACTAAGTGAAGTGCTGAGTGAAAGGTTGGGCTTTTGAAGGAGACCTACGGAAGGTGGTGTGCAAATCTAGCTTTCTGTTACCAATTAACAAAGAAGAGAAAAAAGAAAGAAAGAGCTGCCCATGCGCCCTAACGTGCATTACTAATCATTAGGGATCTGTTATTTATAGCTTTGCTAGCATTCTTGGGTGAACAGTCAACTAATCAAGATGTAGCTGCCATCTGTTTCTTGTTGTATCTGGAAATACCTTTCTTTCATTTAAACGACTATTTTATAAAAGTTACCTGACTTATCTTCTTCTAAAGTGTGTAATATTCTCTCTGATTATAACACACACACCAAACATGTTGCCTTTTATCTTGGGAGAAGGAGCACTACTTTGCATGAATCTCTGAGTTAATTATGTGCAAAGCTGTCTTTTGTCTTAATAAAGTACACTCACAACTTAATGAGAATTTAATGAGGAATAAAACTTTTGAAAAATATGCTGTCAGTGAGCAAGAGATTCTACGCCCACCTTTAGTTAGTAGGGAGGGCCATAGCTGATTGCAGATTTTTACAATTTGCATAAAAAAAGGTTACAGTAGCCACGAAGCACAACTGACATTGAATATTTGTAGATTTTCATATTTCTCATTGTCACCTTTTAAAAATTTTTTTTGCTCATTCCTTCAAAAAATACTCACCTGCACACAGTAAATCTCATTCCCCTCCAGGTCCGTAGTGGGTGCCTGTAGCAGCCTCCAGTCCCGGCCCTTGTTGTAAGTGATGTACGTCTTCACCTGGTTCTCCACTTTTCTATTAGCAATCAGCATGCCTTTGATTCCTGCCACCTAGAGGAAGGAGTTATCACTCAAAATTATGCTACACAGTGGTAGCGCATTGGTTAAGCTGTTGGACTACTGATTGGAAGGTCATGAGTTCAATCCCCAGTACCACCATGCTGCCACTGCTGGGCTCTTGAGCAAGGCTCTCAACTGATTAGTTGTGTAAACGAGATAAATGTAAGTCACTCCAGATAAGGGTGTCTGCTGTAAATGGAATGACCAACAATTATGTAGCTGTTTCGAACTCTCCAATATTAACAGAGACTAGCAGAAGCCCCGACCCCTTCCACCTATCTCAGTAATCACTTGTACTCTTGACATAAGATGGCACAATTGCTTTCTAAAGGTAAATGGAGCATGTTTTGTGTTTATTAGTGTGAAATAAAATTTATCAATGTTCAACTTAGCTAACATTAAACAAGTACATAGCTAAAATCAGTTAAAATTTAATTGGGATGCACAGAAATTTCAGCCACCAGATTTGGCATTTTCTGAGAAAAAATAAACCCTAAAAAAGATTAAATAGAGCTATGAATAGTCAAATCTAACACTCTGCAAAATATTTAATGGTAATGATAATTAGAAAGTGATTACAAGCTCTTGTGAACAATGATGGCTGTGTGTAACCATTTTATGGTTTCTACAAAGTGAATGATTTGTAAAAGAAACTACATCAAAAACATATCTATTTTTTTCTTTTTACTGATTATTGCATTTCTACCCCCTGCTACCTACTGCTGATTATTCCTATTCAGGGTCTGTGTTAAGCAGAGTAGCATCTACCTCATCTTCATACCAATCACCTGTTGGCTCCTCCTCTAATTACCCCACCTAATTACAGTACACTTTTGTCAATGTCATCCCATTTACTCGGCTGACTAACTCAACACAATTTGTTTTGACAGCGACCGCCTCATCACTTGGCCCTTTTGAAACGAATCCAAACTTAGCAGTATTGAGTCGTGACAGGCCAATGCAGGCCGAGCTGTTTTGAAATGTCTCCTCGGAAAAGCAGGAGACGGGTAAGTGGCACTAATGGCCAACGTGTCTGACAGTGTGGCACTGGACAGACACAGCTAATGAGGGGCCCTCCTCCTCTGCTGGGAAACCACGTCAATCACTGTTCATGCTGATTATTTATTATCCTTCTTTGCCTCCATCCTTCCTTTACAAGCTTCTACAAGAGGACAGCATTGGAATGAAGCACCATGATCTAGCTGGAATCAAAAAACTGTGTTACTATTAAAATATACAGCATTCTTTTTGGGTTCTCTGCTGTTTTTAGTATAGCTGTTTTGGTTTACATGGAGAGCTTAAGTTGTTGCTGCAAGAAGAGGAAAGGATGTGAACTTAAAAAAAAAAACATACCAGGAGTTGAACAATGATTCAGACCAAGGCCTTTTTGGGCAAACAGGAGAAATTTCAAATTTAAGATAGTATTCAGCAGGGTCTCTCGACCCACTACTAACAGCTTTGCTCTATCAGCAAGGCCATCAGGCTATAATACAACACACTGCTGCCCTCCAACACCTACCTGAACTAATCAAGACCCTCCTCAAAACACACCCTAGCTTGACCACACAACGTTATCTCATAGACTGTATTATGTCCTAAGAACATAGGTGGCTGGTATAAATGGGCTAGAAGGTAATATATAAAAATATATCAATGTAAGTTTTGAAATCCATATCAGTATTTGCTGTCAACAAATGTAAATTATTTTTGAATATTTGGGGAACCAAGCTCAATAGCACCACAACTGGTGGTAAGAAAAGTTATCAAGAAATGACGCATCAAGAAATGACGCATCAAGAAATGACGCTGAAGTTGATTTCAAAAAGTCAAATATGAAATGTGGCTGGAGGAGAAATTAAAATAAGCTAGTCTAAGTACACATTGTCCAGTAGTTGTAATTGTAGTACCATGTAGCTATATCATGTGTCACATCATTCTTCTGAAGAAACAACTTTCCAACAGGTGAAATGAAACTAGACAGTTCAGCTGTTTTTTTCCCAAATGTTTTGCATTGAAGATGCTTTTCTGTTCACCACAGTTATAAAGAGTGGTTACTGAGATACTTTTGGCTCCTGCAAGATCAAACCAGTCTGGTCATTGTCTTATGATCTTTCTCATCCTCAAGGCATTTCCTCCTGGTCAGTGGATGTTTTTTTGTTTGTTTGTTTGTTTTTGAGACTGTTCTGTGAGAAAATTCAAGAAGACCAACAATAGGATTCTAAAATATTCAAACCAACCCATATGGTACCATCAACCATGGCATGAGCAAAGTTATTGAGATCTTTCTCATAGTCAGTGAACATATTTGTTTGTTTGTTTGTTTGTTTGTTTGTTTACTTATTTATTTTCACTTATTTTACTTATATCATTCATCAGTATACCAGCAGCACCACTTGAACAGTTGAGTCTCAAAGTACCACTTCCAACAAAACCAAATAAATCAGTGAACATATTGCAGTCCAAATGGCATCCAAAAGAACTTTCTAGAACTTTCTAGCAAAGCTGTCAATCTCTCACTGGGCAATATGGGGATAGATATGAAAAATATCAGTCCCCCAGTTCTGTGTCTGAGATCCCAGAGGAAAAGCCCCTGCGCTGTTTCCAATAAGCTCTAATGAAGAATGCTGCAGCTTATTATAAGTATGGATCTACCCATGATTCACTATTGGCAGGGCAAGTCTTAGTCAAGCCAACACTGGCAAAGTGTAGTCACTGCGCCTCACAACCGCTACTTTAATGAAATCATCCTGGGTGCCACTTGCTAATTGATTGCTATATTAAGCCATGGCATGAGGCACCGAAAATCCATCAGACCTTGGAATGCACCTCTAATATCGCTATATGACACTCAATCTGATATGAACACCAATGCCTCAACTCTTGGAGAATGTTAAAAGAATCTGAATGATAAAAGAAGCTTTAAATCCGAGTGTTAGCACCCTACCACTGTGATTTGTATCATATCATTGACATTTGAAAGGGGATGTTGATTAGACCAAAAGAGATGGAAAGGAATACACAAAAGAAAAAAAAAACAGCAAGAAATCCAGATATTTTTCTAGATATCGAACTGGACCTTCTTTGTCTGAAGTGAGAATCTAAAGCCTCATGTGTCTTTAAAGCTATTCATGCTTTCTGAGGTAAAACTACTCCTTAATAAGTAGCAGTTGTATGAACACAGTTGATGGACATACGTCTTGTAAATACATGAAAGCTGATTTAATATCGGGGTCGATTTAAGCAATTAAGGTGATGCGATTTATTACTGGCAGGGATGAATATCAAGGTGCAAACTTTACTATGATCTGTCAGTGTGCGTCACATATTCTAGCAGGCATCAGCAAACTCGACTATTTAAAAAAGTTTCATTTTCATAAATGGAACACAAATTCAATAAATGCTATGGCACCATGTGTAACGTGAGCCAGCACAGAGGAGGACTTTGATGAGTATGTGATTTTGCCCATGATATTGTCTACATGCTACCAGTTGATTGGCATCTCTATCCCAGCAAGTCCTTCCTCATAATCCAGTTTCCAGACTGCAATTCAATTCAACTCCTCACTCACTGCCTTGCTTCCATTCTGGGAAATAACAGAGCTTGCTATAATTTAATAATAATAATATAATTTAATAAGTTTAGTTCTCTTGTGGGTGGGTTGAAATAAATAAATAAATAAATAAATATGAGATACCGGAGAAATAATCCTTGTTGACATGGGAACGTGTAAGTACGTAGAGCAAATCATCTGGCATCATGTAGATACAGGTCAAGAGCTAATGTTTACATCAAACATCGGAGTGAGGAATCTCAGTGATCTCAGTGACTTACGGCATGGACCTTAGGAAAACTTCTGGTTTGAGTATTTCAGAAACTGCTGATCTCCAGGGGTTTACACAGAATGGTATGGGAAAAAAAAAACATCTAGTGAGCGGAAGTTCCATGACCGGAAATGCCTTGTTAATGAGAGAGATCCGAGGAGAATGGCCAGACTGTTTTGAGCCAAGTGGAAGGCCATGGTAACTCAACTAACTTTACACTCTTTACAACTTGAGGTGGATCAGGTTCTACTCCTGTGAGCCAAGAACAGAATCTGAGGCTACAGCGGGCATGGGTTCAACAAAATAGAAGCTAAGACTGGACAAACATCGCCTTGTTTTTGCTCTACATGTTGTGTGTTCTGAGGTGCTTTTCGGCTCACCGTGGTAGTAAAGTGCGGTTATTTGAGCCGCCATGTTTCCTTAAACCAGTTTGTCCATTCTCCTCTGACCTCACTCATCAGCAAGGCAATTTCGCCCACAGAACTGCCTCTCATTGGATGTTTTGCACTATTCTCTATAACCCCTAGAGACTGTTCTGTGTGAAAATCCCAGGAGATAAGCAATTTCTGAGATACTCAAACCAGCCATTCTGGCTTCAACAACCATGCCACATTCATTTATATCACCTTTTTTTGTGGTCTGTGAGTGTATTTATTTATTTTCAAATATACCAACATGGAAGAGAGCTGAAATGTATCCACCACACAGGGTTAGCCACCATATAGTGCCCCGTGAACAGTTGAAGGTTAAGGGTCTTACTCAAGGCCCAGCAGTTGGGATTTAGACTCACAACCTTACAGTCAGAAACAGATATAAAATCTGTTTGTGTGGAAAGCCAAAAATATATAAATCCAAGCCACACAGTCGAGTGCAACAGCAAGTTAATGAGGAGCACTGACCTCATACAGGTCTATCATACTGTTGCCCCCAAGACCTCGGGTGGTCTTGACATTTTCCAAAGCCAGGGTGAAGTAAACACCATGAGGATCTGAGATGTACAGGTTGTACGTGTCGTTCTGGTTCCACTCTTGGACAGCGGCAAAAACCTGACCTTGATCTGTGCTCAGGATGTGCATGTCCTGCATTGAGAGTGAGAGGGACAGTAGGAGTTAAACGAAAAGACAGATCATTAGCTGGGAATCCTGCTAGGTCTGTGCAGGCATTCTCTATAGGACTCCAGTTAATTAATATAAAAGCTTTGTCTAGCATGCGTTTGAATGGACACCCAACTGACCAGCAGAAATTCAGAGACTCACACCAACAAAGGGAAGACAATTTTCTGCCTGATCATGAAAGCATTAAGAAAAAAGCTTTTGCACAGTCGGATAAAACTACTTTTATAGAGACATACATGCATGCACACACGCTTGACTCAAGTTTTTCCTAAAGCTGGATTCAAAAAATAGATATAAAGAGAAAAAAGTGATTATGCCTTCAAGCTATTGAACACAGCATTGATCCTCAGGTAATTTGTGCAAATTCATATTAAAAGAAATTTTTTTCTCTCTTACTTTTGGAAGGGAGTATTTAGGTATTTTGATGCGCACAAAAGGTCCCCTTTGGTAAGACACATAATAAGCGGCTCTCCCAGACATGGTGACCTGTGGAGGGAAAAAAATACAAAGTAAGTAAGTCATACTATTGATTATACAAATATGAAGCAGAAAATAATGCAGAACACTGGCACATTGTGTATTTTTAGTGTCTTTGTGACACCAGGGTGCCACGGAAAGTACCGTATACACATGCAGCGATATGTTGAGTTAGATTGAATGCATTATTAAAATGCGTGCTGCTATGATATCCAGTCAAATCGCCTCTTTTCTTTCCCTTTAACAACTAAGTGTTCACAGTGCAACACTCTGACATTTTTGTAATGACATATGATTAGATTTCACTAACTCACTGACAGAGTGTACAGCAGGTATATATTATCTGTCAAAACATAAAAAACAATACTTACGGTGTTAGTACGTTATACTATTTGTGTGTCTATAGTGCCTACCAGTTATTGCTAATATCTGTAAATGCCACGAGGACTACAAACACAGTACACAGTGTAGAATAGGCTATACACACATATACAGTATATCTGTTTTAGCAGTATCTATATCTGTATATATGGACACAAAAATAGAAAAAGTGCTCAAATGAAAAAAATAAATGAGCTTGTGCACCATGAAATACCAACACGTCGACATTAACCAGTTAATGACACTTGAGCCAGCATGAAAATACCAGCCGTATATTTGGTATTGAACAGAATGAAAGAGCCTTTTTTTTATTCAACAACTATACAGTAAGCTGCATCTTCAAACTACATCAGCCTAGTTTTACATCAAAAAGTTTTAACCCTTTACTGCACCTTGTTGCCATATGGCAACAATTTACAAACTACCCCCCTAATTTTTTTTCTTTTTTAATTTTGAAATATATTTTTATTTCTTGAACTAATTCAAGTAATAAAAATCCATAAAAAATAAATAACTAATTCATGCAGTAGAGGGTTAATATATATGCTGTTACATTTCAAATACAGGCCTACCATCATTCACAAGTCAGATTCTACGACCAGTCACTGTATTTCAATAATTAACAAATATCTCATAGATTATTACATATTATTTAACATCATTTTAAGCTGTTTGAGAAATTCCATATATCTGTATAACCTGTACACACATGCGTTTATTTCTTTTTTTAAATTCCTAGGCACCATTAATGCAATTAACTGTAGAATTGTTGGCACCTTTCATTCAAAGTAATAATGTGCATTCAGTGACATTTTAAGCTTAAACATATGGGGATGCTATACTTTTTTTTTCTAAACACTTTTCAAATATATATTTAAAAATTTCAAAAATGGTTTCAAATTATCAGCATGTTTACGGTTAACATTTAATGAAGGCTCTCAGGAGAGGAAAGAACACAGAGCCTCTTTTTGTAATGTCTAACAGCTTATACAAAAGACCCTTGTAGAAGATTTATATTTTGGTTTTGTGCATATGGACTGTCCTTTTCTATTCAGATTTTCAGTATGGATCAAATCCAGAGACTAAAATGGCATTTGCAAAATACTGACTTTGTGATTATCCCTTTACTGCACATTGTTGCCATATGGCAACAATTTTCAAACTAATTTGTAAAAAAATTTCAATTTTTTTTTTTATTTTTTAAATATATTTTTATTTCTTGAACTAATTCAAGAAATAAAAATCCATAAATGTAAATATAATAATTCATGCAGTAGAGGGTTAATTATGTAGAAGTTTGAGGTTTATTTGACAGAAGTCCAGAAAGGCCATGCATTTTTTCTTTTCATGACCAATAATGTGTAATAATAATAAGTATCTCAAGAAGACAATCTTTGTTATCTGGAGATCACAAGAAAAAATAATAATGCATGGCTTTTCTGGACCTCTGTCTGGACTTAAGTCTTAAACGTTTGGCAGAAGCAATATCATTGTTGGCCAAAATCCTGTATACTGATACTTCAGAATTTATTATGCCATTAATCTTCACACCAGATGCAAAAAAAAAGACAAAAACAAAAAGACTACACACTCCTCATTTTCTTAAAATGGGAAAAAGATAGATTTTGAACTCATTTAACCAAAACACACGACTCCAGTTGTTTTTAATTGTATTGTCTGAATTTTTGTTGTGGCCATGATTGCACTTTGTGTAATTGGTATTATATAACTTTATATAGAACCCAATGGAGGTCAATGACAATCTATGCAACATATATTTAAAAAAATATATATGATTTTTTATACAGTTGTTTAATTGGAAACTTTGTGTGTGTGTGTGTGTGTGTGTGTGTGTGTGTGTTTGTGTGTAATGCTTATTTAGCATGGCTCAGTATGTATTATACTTTATAAATAATACTGCTTTCATAAATACACGTTTTTCACTTAAATTAGTGAAGAATATTCTAATCTTACTTACTGTTTGACAAATATAATATGATCAAATTATTTTAACTTCTCATAACTGATTAAGTTAAAATGGCTGTTGGTTGTGCATATACAGTACATTACTAATAAAAAAGGATATAAGTACAGCTATTTGATATAATAAGTACTGACTCCATCTTCAACCACAACCACAACTCCTTTCCTAACACTTCAATTCAAGAGTCTATTCAGCATCCAGAACGTGAGCTGTTTCCAGAGCGATCTGTATAGAGGGCCTTCGGACCTGTCAAAGTTCTTGGTAAATATCGTGTAGAACAATCAATAGCCTCATTATTCATTGTCAAGAGAAATCTTTAGCTTGACTGAGCAATGCCTCTGGCCCTCCCCTCGTTAAGGGGTACAGTCATACCCAAATGCAGGCACATGTTGCTTGTTAGTCCACTTAGCAGCTATCAGAGAGTCTGAATCTTGTTGTCTTTGTGACACTGAAAAAAGGAAATTAAATAAATAATGTGTACAATAACTAGCTCAGTGCCGTATCAACTGCGCCTTCCTTGCCTATCTCATTATTTTAATTAAAGGCACATTTCTAGCCAGAGTGGTGCTGGTCGAGGTTAAAATTCCTAAAGATACGACCATTGAGTGCTCTTAGTCAGGGCCATAATCAGAGTTATGGAGATAGAGTTTGTCTGTCAACAGTTTGAAGGATAAACTGGCCAAGAATTTATCTGTTTCATTTAAAAGCTGGTCCTCAAGAAATGCCTTAGATCAGTCTTTAGAACGCTGCAACTCAAAAAAGCCTGTGGAAGGTCATTCAACTCGGAATTCCCAGTCAGGAACTCGAACAACATTCACCTTGTCCAGGTTCTCTGCCATAAACACACCTGATGTCACAACAATATGGAGGCACGTTTGCATCATTTTTATCATACTTGATAAAACGTGATTTTAAATCATATGTGGGTGTTGTGTAGTGAAAAGGTATTTTAATTTTGTTGATTTTCGCCCAACTTTTCAAACTAATCATCGCTAATTATGCAGAAATAATTCACGTACACCTTCTTCATATGTTTATCAAATTCAGAAACTAGCCGTACACACTTGCTCTGGGCATGCATGGATCGGAACTTGAGAAAATTGACCTGGAACTTTCTGAATAAAGGGAACGCAGTATAAGATGCTGTCTCTTCTCTGCATGAAACTGAAAGACAGTACCACTGGACTTAATATTGCTCCTCATTCGAGCCAATATCATGCAACAAAAAACTCTCCAAGGTCTCAATCATGCGTAAGAAAGACATATCTCTGTTTTTGCCAAACTCCACCCTAGCAAAGTGAAGAAGAGAGACAGAGTACACTGTTACACTAAAAACATGGCTTCCAAAATGGCTTCTTAATAGTCAGATGAAGTAAAGATGTCCTTCAGAATAAATTACAGTCCAGGATTCTCTGGAAGTCTTGGGATATGAACGTCTGACCAGCAGGACAGTATCTTAACCATCGAGCTATTGCTACCCCAGACACCAGAGTTATGCATTTAGCTCAGAACAGCAAAAATGCTTGAGGATTAACTGGAACTTTGCACACTATGCACGTCCCTGGCAAGGAATACTTCATAAACAGAGGTTTGGGGATTGAACTGCAAAGGGTCTTCAGAGAGAACATGGGGTAACATTTTGTCAGCGTAATGCAGATTTAAATAGCACACATGCTCTTTTGCCAAAATGTCCGGTGTCACAATAAATTATACTTGGGCAAAAGAGAGAAATTAAAACATGCAGAAAATTGCATTATAGTACTTTTGAATTCAGCCCACTACTCTCTCAGATCCACTCTGGCACAAAATGCTGATTAATTTGGCGCACAGGTCAGCCCTGAAACACACACACATATATTCTCTGCAAAAGTCAAAGTGCCATGTACTTCAATGAGATTCTGAATAATAACTAAAAGTCTGACTTCCATTACATGAATCTGAGGCCTCATATTAACTAGGAATATTACAATATTGAGGATTACACAGTGTGCTGAGCTTTTAATACTGTTTTTCAACACAGATCAATAATTGCATTAACACACAAGTCGGCTTTTTAAAGGACTTCAGTACAAAAGTGGATTAAATGCACTGGGCATAGTGATGACAAAACAGGGATCGTATGCTTCTAGCTAAATAAACAGTGAGTTTTAACATGATAATTGGTATAATTTAATTTAATAATCCCAAGGACAAACGTATTACCACAGGGACTATATTTATGCACTAACAAATTGCACTTTCAACTACAATACTGTTGTGCACTAAATTGTCCAAAATGTAAATAGTGGATTTAGATTAGATATAGCGCATACCATATGGTTGATTCTAAAGGAGAATAAATGGATATGCATTGGCAGCTATGTGTCATGCTTACAAGTGCAGTATGGCAATGTGCGCTGCTTAATTCACACCTGAATGACGATGTAGTCATCCTGAACCACCAGCGAGTTTGGCTCAATGTAGCCGGGGAATGGGAACGTCCTGCTCGATTCATAACAAGCCTGGGCCCTGCACGCCATATACTGGCAATCTGTGGAAAAAGAACACACGCATGGAGAAAGCAGGTCAGAATATGTATCATGACAGAAATATTGTTTCTCTATCATGGAAGTTTGGGATAACACTTTCTGTGAATGCTGTATTCAAAATATATTATAAATATGTAAATATAATGTCCTACACAACCCAGTCGCGCAGTAATAAATGTTCGCACCTTCTATGCGTTGAATATCAACATTCTGACACAAGCATACAGTGCTTGTAAGTCATGTGGTAACACAATATCGTAACGCGGGTATTTTCAAATGTGGACAGGTTGTAGGCTGTAAATTCTTTGTGGCCAGGTGATTTCACAGAGTCTAATGACGTTCGAAAGACTAATGATGAGGAAGGAAAGAGAGAAGCCAGCAGTGACTCAGAAGGAGTTGCAGGATGAAATGAAAGCAGCAGACACAACAGTTACACAGAGAACAATAAGCAATGGACTTTACCACAATCAAAGAGAACAGAGATGTGCTTCTAAATGTGCACATGAGCATTTAGACAAATCAGAACTCTTTTTGGAACAAAAGACGAAACAAACCTAGACATCTGGCAATAAATTAGTTTGTCATTGCTGGAAGTCAAAGTCAAAGTCAAAGTGGAGTTTATTGTCATTTCAGCCATATACAAGTACATAGTGAAACGAAACAACGTTTCTCCAGGACCGAGGTGCTACATAAGACAAACACAGAACAAAACAGAACTACAGGGACGACATAAATTATACATTATACATAAAGTGCACAAGTGCAAACATGTGCAGACAGAACAAGACAGAACAAGACAGTACAATGACTACACAACGCCGACCAGTACGCAGTTCTGTTAAAGTGACCGATAGTGTCAATAGTGCAAATATTACTGAGTTTGATATAAATAGCTGAAGTAGTAGTGTAACCAGTAAAGATAATAGTGTAAACATAGTAGTAAACATAGTATTAGCAGCAGCGAAAAAGAGGAAGAGAAAGAAGGGTTGTGTATATGATCCCAAGAACACCATACCCACAGTGAAGGACGGATGCTGGAGCATCATGATATGGGCTGCTTCTCTGCAAATGGACTTTACATCTATAGAGCTAAACGGTTTAAAAGAACATTCCAACAAGACAACACTATATATATATATACATATATATATATTGCCAGCATAACTTATGACATGCCCTAGCCAATCTCCTGACTTTATTTATAGAGGATTGTGAAACTGCACATGCATCAGAGCGACCCTCGTAACCTTGGGGAATTGAATACGATTTGCCAAGAAGAATGGGCCAAAATTGAACCACAATGCTGCAAAAAAGCTAAGTATAATTTATTGTGACACCCTGAAGCTGTTACTGCCAACAAACTACAAAGTCAAAAAACAGTTGGCCTCATTTATTATGCATAAATCCCATATTTTACATTCTGAAAAACTTTCATATACTACTCCTGGTCCTGAGTGTGAGTAAATTTACACATAAGAAGACTAAACCTTGAAAACCTTGTTTCATCAGCTTCGAATCTTATCATTTGCGATGAGTTACTATTTATATACGGATTACGCAGTTAAGTTAAAAATCGCTTATTTATTTTAAATAAATACACAAATTAAATAGTGTTTAGAACTGCCATTTCATATAGGTCTCAATATACTGTATATAAAAAGACAACAAGTCAAGTCAAGTCAAGTCAAGTCAAGTCAAGTCAAGTCATGAGGAGGCAATGAGGGTGAAAGCTGGCTGGTAAGTCAGTTCCTTTTGCCATGGCATCTATTCCATTTTAAAAAGCTTCGTCATGGTTTGGTCTTCCCCCGTAGCAGAGAAACTCTGTCGATTAGCAGTAATACATTTTTTTTACTCAGTTTTTGTGTCAAACCATTGTCTTTTGACCTCACTATTGTGCTGGATGGACGGCACTGAATTCATCTCCATAATTCATCTCCATATTTTGGTCTTTTCAGGTGCACTGACTCGTGAAAAGTGTTTCAACTTCTGCCTCAGAGAAATTCTTCTATTTTTGGCCATTTTGCGGTCTCCACTCTGTGCACTTGGCCTTTTAAGGAGTAAAAGTATGGAAATCAACTGAGGAGTGCACACACCCAGTGATTTACGGGTGATTGCCATTTTTCAACGTACAAACATGACTATAAATAAGATCAGCCTTTATAAACTCTAAATGCGGCATAGATTTATAAAGTCTACACACCCCTGTTAAAATTGTAGGTTTTTGTGGAGTGAAAAAATGAAACTAAGATAAATCTTTCATGTGAAATTGCAAAGTACAATCAGAAACCTTGTAGAGAAAAAAAAACCCAGAAAAATTAAAAAAAATAAAACTTACAAGAACCTATTACATAATTGTGCAGACCCCTAAACTACTACTTTGTTGAGGCACTTTGGATTATATTACATCACTCAGTCTTTCTGGGTGAGAGTCTATCAGCATGGCACATATTGATTGCAAAAACATTCTAGATCTATCAAATTGTGAGGGCATCTCCCATGCACAGCCTGCTTCAGGTCACAGGCTCTGGCTAGGCCATTCAGAAACA
>CM074970.1:8649368-8659374 GCA_037577455.1 Pangasius macronema
TTTTTAAAGGCCAGTGTCTTGTGTCTCTGTGCTTCAAATGTATTGCCTTAAACTGCCGATCTTGTTACTGTGCTCTTAATATAGTGTTTCACTATATTTAGGATATTATTGCTGATGGCCACAGAGGTAATATCCCATACACAATTAATAAATACACTCATTTTAACTTATCGCTGGACTAAAAGTTGATCAGCTAAAATATTAAGTTTACAAATTTCCCCTTCTGAGCTAAACAGCTAATTTCCTTACATATTGGTGGAGAATACATCAGTTTAACCTAAATAGCTAATTTCCCTACACTAATGTGACAGCTAGCCAGCTGAAAAGGTCCATAGTCAAAATGCTAATGGCTGAGGGAATGCAAGAGAAACGTTTTCTTGTAACCTGTTTGATAAGTCAAAGACAAAGCATAAAATAGAAATGAACTTTTTTCAGGTCAGCTAGTGAGCTAGCTCCTTAAGATCCATTCATAACTTTTTTCTTTCTTTCCCTGACTATGAACAAACCAGTTTCTAACTGAGGAGAGGCTTGTACTGAATCTGATACATGATGATATGTAATTGATATCTAAGGGGCTGAGGCAAAACTATCATCAGTTTTACCCTCCAGTAAAAGCCCAAATGCTGATTTGGGACATTTTAACTAACATGAAAGTTGCAATCTCAGAAAAGTGCAATACCAGCAAGCCTCCAGCAGCTAATGTATCCTCCAGACATTCAATGCCTTCAAGCAGTTCAGCTATAGGTGAAAATCATATTGTGTTTGGCAAATCTCTGTAAATGTGAATAAGTCACCACAGAAATTCACTCAGCTTCTCCATTTCTATAGGAAACATGACTGAGTCACATAACATCTTTGAAATGTTATAAAATCTTCTCATGGAGAGACTCTCTAACCTCCGCATTTCTAAAATAGGCATTCAGTTCACATAGCTATGTGTTTTTACTTCATACTGATGATCAAATTATATGTAATTATGTACATTAGGCTCATCAGCACTGGTTGCCAGGATAATATATGCTAACGATGCTTCTAGAGATGACATATGTAAAATGTTTGTTAGAATCTAGCTAATTAAGGGACATGGGCAGAATGTTTTCCTACATCTTATGTAATGTCCTCTCAAGTAACTGTGTCTTATCAGATGAACAGGAGAAACTGGCATTTTCAATATTTCTCATAGATGTTTATATAAGGGTTACTGACCCTTACTGCAGGAAGTGTCACAAAGTCACTTTAGAACTTTCAACAGCCTTTAGCATAATTTAATCCATGCATTTCATATTGTGTCCGTATCTCATCAACTGCCCTAGGACACTTCAACAAACAGCATTGCAGCGGATCTGTAACAAAAGGCACAGACTGACAGAAAGGATGCTTTAGCAGTTTTATTAGATAAACATACACTCTAAACAACAGCAAAAAGGGAAACACAATAACTAAACCAAGGCTGGAGCTTAAGTCATTATGAAATAGAAGCAGGAACTAAACTAAACACAGCAAATCCAAAAGGGAGCTACCAACAGAAACTACAAGAGAACAAAAAACAATGTCAAAAAAAGAGCTTAGCTGAACAACAGATGACTAGGAATACAATAAAAAACAACAACTCATTCAGGCAACAGCATATAAGGAAAAACGTGGCTGAGTGAAAACACGCAGGGAAGTGCAGTGATGAGTCTTACATGGAACTGGTGATGAGTGGAAAACGATATTCAGGTGTTAGTATTCTGGTGAGGCAGGCCACTGGGTTTGTCCATTAGATATTTATAGTTGTTGCTGCAATGGTCCACAGTATGAACCATCGAAGAAGTTACATTTCATTACGTTACTGCATTATTTGGTAATATTCTCATTGGAAGGAAGTGAGTCCGGATGATGAGTGGACCAGAGATTTCTGAGCATATTAGGCCCAGGGGAGGTACCTACACCAGTTTTTCTGGCAGTCCACACAGTAACTGCACAGATACCACCCAGGCTTTTGGTTAAGTCTGTCCACCTGGCCATTGGATTCAGGATACTGCCCTGGTGTTAGACTCACACTGACCCCCAATACTTCCATGAGTGCCTCCCACACCTGAGACATGAATTTTGGGCCCCGGTTGGTCATAGTGTCTTCAGGTAGGTTAAAATGATGGAACACATGATGGAAGAGGGCTTCAGCAGTTAGGTTTGCTGTTGGGAGTCCTAGGAGAGGGATCAGACAACATCATTTAAAAAAAGATCTACCACCACCACCAGTATGGTTTTATTAACTTCTGATTCTGGAAGGTCTGTGAAAAGTCCACCGATAGATGTGCCCAGGGTCACTGAGGTACTGGTAATGGCTGGAGTTTACCTGCTGGCAGCAATCATTTTGGATTGGGCACAGACTGAACATGATTTAACAAACCTTTGAACATCAGCATGAAGGCTAGGCCACCTGTAGTGATCAGAGCTGTCCTTGTTACCCCAAGATGGCCCATGGCAATGGATACATATGCCCAAGTAATAAGCTTACTTTGAATGACCACTAGAATATATACCTTACCTGGTGGCTTGTCACAAGGTCCAGAGTCAACTGCTGCTGCCCTAGAGATTTCCTAGTCAATCTCCCAGAGAATTTGAACTACCAAACATGTGGGCTCAACGATAGGTTGTTCTTTGGTTGTAGAGGCTTCTGGATCATGTATTCTGGACAGGATGTCTGCTTTCCCATTCTTGGATCCCAGTAGGGGGAGCTTTTTGCAGCACAACTCCAACTCCAACCTCTGAGGCATCCACCTCAAAAATGAATGGCAAGGAAGGATCTGGATGGTGGAGGATGTGTGCTGTAGTAAATCTGAGTTTGAAGGAGGCAAAACCTGTTCAGCAGTAAATGACTAGGTGAGTCGATGTGGAGCACCCTTGTGGGGTGAGACAGAAGAACTGGCACTTTTCTGCCTTGTTTTTAAACTGTGTTCCTGAAGTCTTGCCAACACAGAACCTATGTGGTACACATGCTCCTCCAGGCTGTGAAAATGCACCACGATATCATCAATTTAGTCTATACCTGTAAAGCATGTAAGGGAGTACCTCACTGATGAATGACTGAAACATTGCTGCGGCTTTGGCTAGCCCTTATGGCATGACCAGCTACTTGTAGATCAAAGTGGTCATGAAGAAAGCAGTATTCCATTCGTCCACCTCCCAGATATGGATGAAGTTTTACATGCTCCTCAGGTCCAGCTTCATAAAAATATGTGCTCCATGCTAGAGTGCAGCTGGCACCAAAGGTAGGGGATAGTGGAATTTATTGGTGAGTTGATTCAGTCCTCTGCAGTCAATACATGGCCTTAACCCTCCATCCTTCTTGGCAACAAAGAAGAAACCTGCAGAAGATGGTGATGTAGAATAGCTGATGAACCCCTGCATAAGGGCCTCCTGCATGTACTCATCCATAGCGGAAGTCTCCTTGATGGACAGAGGATAGATTCTAGACCCCGGAAGGGTCTAAAAGCGTGGCCCCAGGCAACAAGTCAATGGCACAGTCCCATGATCAATGAGCTGGGAGTTTGTTGGCACCCTGCTTGCTGAAAACTTCTGCCAGATATTTGTACTCTTTGCGCACACACCCCATCCCCTGGACTGCCGGCCTTTCTATGGATGTAGAGCCACACTGGAGTTGGAGACAATGATCTGCACATTTGGGGGACCAACACATGATTTCACCTCTCGAGCAGTTGATGATTGGGTCATGTTGTGGGAGCCCTGGAAAGTCTAGAACCACAAAATGTCCAGGGAAGCCAAACACATACAAGTAGATATTCTTCCAATTTGTAGTGACAGTGGTATTGTTTTTTTCCTGACACCCTCCGAGAACCAAATGTTGACCATCTAATGCCTTTACTTGAAATGAGGGGGTACAGGGACAGGAATGCTGTATGCCCATACCAGATGTTCAGCTATGAAGTTTCCTGCTGCACCAGAATAAATCAATCCTTAAACATTTACAGAGCGATTTTTCCAGTTTAAACTTGATCCACAATCAAGGAATTAGAAAGAGGTGTGGTAATTCCAGAACGCACTGAGGGACTCTGGCACGGAGGTTTCACGGGGCAGGGCAGGTTTCATAGGGCAGGTAGCTAGCAGATGGCCACTGCAGTAGAGACATAACCCGTTCTGCATGCTTCTGTTACTTTCCTCCTTGAAGAGGTGTGACTTTTACCTTGAAGGTAAAGTTCTGCATGACATAACTTTACCTTGGGTCTGGGAGGGATAAAAGTGCTTGTGGTGCATTCCAGTAACAGTTGGTCGAGCTGGTTCTAGAGGGCAATCAGCTGGTCCAGGGACAGGCCATCATCATGACATGCTATCTCCCTCTGTAGTTCTGGTCTGAGGCCACTGTGATAGGCTGGGATGAGAGTCTTGTCATTCTAGCCAGATTGAGCTGCCAGAGTATGAAATGTCAGTGAATAATCTGCTGCTGACTGGTTTCCCTATCATAATTTGAAATTTGAGTGGTGATCAAACACAGTTTTGAACATGGTAGTGAATTGTTCATACAACTCTGTCTCCTCTGCCTGTCCTTCTCAAATGGCTATGGCCCAGTCTCTTGCTCTCCTGATGAATAGTAAGATGATAAATGCAATCAGTGAGTAGCATAAATCTGTGACATTCACTGGTTTTGCCATCATACTTATTGGGTTTGAAGATTTTCAAATCGTGGGAAGGACCAGGGTTCAATTAAACAGAGTCGATTCATTCACCACCAGTTGTTGGTGGAGAGATTATACCAGTTGAGTGAGTTGGATAGTTTGTGGTGCTTGTTGGGTGAGTTGATGTTGTAACTAACTGATTTGTTGCTGTTGAGCTTGAAATATCGACTCCAAGCTGGTCAACTCCATACGCAAACTGGACTCGTTTCCTGCAGCATCCATTGTGGTTTGGCAGAGCATTCTGTAACAAAAGGCACAGACTAACAGAAAGGATGCTTTAGCAGTTTTATTAGATAAACATACAGTCTGATAAACAGCAGAAAGGGAAACATGATAACTAAACCAAGGCAGGCACTTAAACCACTATGAAACAGAACCAGGAAGTAAACTAGACACAGCAAACCTAAAAGGAAGCTAAACATGGTGGCGTGAGAGCACACAGGGACATAAATTGCTGCACAGGAAACCAAGTGGTGAGTCTTATATGGAACTGGTGATGAGCAGGAAACGATGTTCAGGTGTTAGTATTTTGGCAAGGTATGGCACTGGGTTCACACTGCTGAGGGTGTTGCGTGAGCTGAAGAGGTTGAAGAGGTTGGTTTGCTGTCTGGACTGGGCACATTATGGGATCTTCCACTTGAACAGTCCAACTTGTAATAATTATGTGAAATTAACTGGAAAGACCTGTTTGTGATATACAAACTACACAGTTAGATATTATAAACAGACTATATACTAGAAATGTATAGTTCTATATCTTACTGCTGTGGTGGTCCACAATATGAGAAGACACCAAAGAAGTTACAGTTCATTACATTATTGCATAATTTGGTAATATTCTCTTCTGGAACTTTGGTATATATAAAACTGTGCAATGGCACATGAAGTTTTATATTTTATGACATTTGAGTGATTGGATTTGATGTTGGTGAGAGTGTGAGGCAAAAATCACATCAAGCTTGGTATAACACCATGCAGTTCATCCAGGAACCTCACTGACATTTTCCTTAGGCAAAGAATCCACATTGTAATCATTACAATGAAAATCAGATAATTATAACATGAGGGTGATGTAAGATGTGTAAGGACTTCTGGTAAATTTTTTATTTTTAGCAAATGTTTCCATGTTTAACCTTTGTTTCAAATGTCTTTAATATTAAAAAAGGAAAATAGTAATGTCTTCTTTTGAAATCACCATGAGTGATGATTCAACGTTGACAATTTCATATTATATTATGTACACACTCATTGGCTGGCTAGTCTGTTTACAGAGGCAGCCTGTCTATGTAAACCCAAACAGGGCCTCTTTTATAGTATCAGAATTTTGTTGGCATAGAACAGTAACACAGGGCAGCACCTGGGAAACTATCAAGATGATTCTACAGCCAAGAATATGCACAAATTTAACCACCTAAATATTTATGTAATTCGTTGACTTAAGCCGTCAACTCTGAATACAGCTTATAACAAAAATAAATTACATTTACCCTTTCTAACCACCAAAGATGGTGTGAAACACCTGGATACCTCCTAAGACCTTCACACCTTTCCTTCTCTACCACTCATACTTCCCATGCTGTAGAGGATTCAGCACCTAGGCCACAAAATCCTGCTTGCGGTTCCAAGATGGCTGACAAGATCCTGGTACCTACTGCAGTTTTCTTGTCATTGGACTGTCCTTTGTGACCATAAGCTTCTACAGAAAGCCGGCTGTATACTGACAGTATACAGGACATATCTTTTTATTTCTTTAGTTACATCTAAATTGGTATAGCTGGTTAGAATTCCCAAGAGTCTCTATTTTGCATTGTCCTCAAATTTAAGGTGGCTCCAAAGAGAATATTTAAGTTGAAATGAACACACACTTTAATAAATAGTCACATTTATCTATACTCTCAAAAATAAAGGTATCAAACTGTACATTTCATTTTGTCGCTGGAGTAATAACATCCTATTTTGTCTATCTTTAGTATGTATCTTTCACTTTAAAATACATAAATGAACCTTAAGGACCACTGATTTACACCATGTGCGCCTTCCCAAGTAAAAGATGCACAATAAATACACAAAGGATGTATCCTTGAGAGTACCCCTTCAGCAACAAGGAAAAGCACAGTTTGTCTAAATTTCTGAGTGTGTAAGCTACAAAAGAAACACTTTTTATTTCTAATTTTATATTTATTTCATGGAACCTTCATTTCCACTCTTTTTTACCCAACGTGAATGATCTGTTAAAGTTGCAAAACACAACAACCAGTCTCTCTTTTTTCAAAGCCTGTTTGGCTGTTTAAAAAAAACGACAGCACAACAGCACAAGCCACTGTACAGGAAGTTTACTTTTTGATTCACAGGAATGGGCAGCAATCTGAGAAAGGCTTTCATGTATTCTGCTATTACATGAAGTAACAGTATTAATTTCAATAATCTATTGTTCATTGTGCTAACCAGCTAACCAGATGACTAACCAGATTTTTATTTCATTTTGTTTTTTTCTGCATTCTGCTAGTCATTGATTTGGACACTTAAATCTAAAGGCAATACACTAGATTGTCTCTTTATTGGATCTCTTGAGACGAGTGCTGTTTCTTTCATCATCGAGTCTTGCCTGTATTTGAGAGCATTCAAAAGCCAATCGGTTACACATTCATACTATTTTATTAACAATAAATCAGTGTGAATGTGTGGAAATTGATTTGCTACTGGGCTTTGACCATTTTCACACACACAAAAAAAAGTTACCAGGACAGTAAAAATCTCTAAAACAGATTTTTGTTTGAAATATCTCTATTTCCGAGCTCCAGAGCTTGCCAAGTATTAGTGCTAAAAATAATCTTTAAAAAAAGACTTGTTGATTTCAGCTTTGTCCTCTCTGCCTCTGTATCTATCTGTACATTTCTCTCTCTCTACACGTACACACAGTGTTGACTGCTATTGTCCAAGAGGGCAAAGGTAAAGTGACATTTCCTTTTTTAGAGAAATGAAATATCTGAATTCTGAGCACAAGAAACAGTCCAAGAATGAATCAGAAGGCATCTCCCACCAGCACTTCCTTCAGGTAGATCATTTGATGCATTTGAAGCATACCACACTATTAAATCCTGGGTATGTACTTAATAATAATAATAATAATAATAATAATAATAATAATAACAACCTCCTGTATTAACATAATACTGTATTGCACTAGCCACAGTACAGTTTTTTCTTTGTTACACTTGGCTATGAACCAAAGTTAAATGCAGGGATACTGAGACAAACTAAATAAGCCACAGGCTATATTTTATAGCATCATGGCTTTTTTTAAGTTTGTTTTGAAGTCTTTCGTTTTCACCCTTCTTACCCGCCATGCACCATCTGTTAAACTTCACAATATGAATATGAATGCCGAGCATGAGTTTCTAATGCAAGAGACTGTCCATCTGTTTTCAAAAAAATAAAACATGGGAAAATAAAATCCTCTAAAAAATAACCTAAGGGGTTTCATGGGAACCTTAATTTTACTTTGATCACAAGTGGTATTTCACAGTTTTTTTTGGAGACTGAGTGATCTGAGACCTCCTGAAGATCAGCGACGCTTTTCATGTTCCCTTCCACCTGTTAAGTGCTTTTTTATCTGTCCCCTCCACAGGCACTTGAGAAAACCATTGGAAATAAGCTCTGGTTTCTTCAGCTAATTTACTAGGCCCTTTTGTTCCACTTACAGCTAGATGATTTTGACATAGGCCACTCTCAGAAACTATATTTGAATCCCTTAGTTCAACAGCCATAATAGATGTTTATGAAAACAATGCTGAACAATCAACCAATGATTGAAATCACAACAGAAATCGAATAGAATTCATAATACTGACTACATTTCCTGTACATCCTTTCAGAAACATGAAATATGTCATTCGTGTTGCTTTTCCCTAGTAAACAACACAGTTAACATTTATTGGCAAATATTTCAAACTAACCACCCATGCACAGGCTAGGTTCATGAACTAGCTAATAAAAACACCATTAACATGGTCATTAACACCATTAACAAGCAAATGTGGTATTTACTCATGAAACCCAGTGATCTGAGAAGACATTTATCATGGAGAGGACTTGGATAGTGCTGACATCCTAAGTGTTAGAAACTGAAGTCATTGTCATAGATGGTGACGAGACAACAGGGATGTAATGATTGCAATGCTCTGCTGATTACATGGGATCTTCATATGATATTGAGGATCTGTTTGGGTCTTTGCACCTTGCTAGACATGATTATTTACTGATATTAATACATACTTTAGCAAGTCTGATTATAGGATTCAGAAGAACCTGATAAGATACTGCTTGGATAAGCACATAGTATGACAGGAGTTCATCCCGAGTGCAAGGGGTACATTTTTACTAGTCGACCAGTAATTCAAACAATTAAAGTAAAAACTGATCCAGGATATTGAATCATTGATTTAAATGATGATAAACAATAGCAAAGCATGAGTCCATCTGCACTTCAATTACCAACCATACACTCAATACAAATAACATTTCCATCTTCAATTCGTTTTAGACAACACTGTTAACTAAAAACTAAAGACTTACTGATTCTGAAACTGGGAGTGTTTCTGAGAGTGTAGCTCAATGATCGACCTTGCTTGCATCAAGGATGCTATGTCTACGGCAGTACCAGGGAGGTTTTTCCAGGCTGATAATGACTCAGGATCCAGGAGTTGAACCACCATGTTCAACTCCAGCCTCAGTAGCGCCTCTGTCAGCTTGCATGCCGTACTCTAAACTAGCCGAGTGTGACTGGATAGCGATGGGCATCCCACGGCTCTGAAAGCACGGTCTCACGTAGCACTGGTCACAATGGAACAACAAATATAACTGCTAGAGGAATTCCTCTGAAACCGTGTAGGAGTGCAAAAACTGATGTGAAAGTGAAACATTAAAGAAAAAGGAAATTTAAAAATGACTTTTCCCAGCATACTCTTACACAATGTGAATTATTTTGGCAACTAGTGAATGTATTAGGAGGCTAATGAACTCACCTGTACAACCCTTAGTGAGTCCCAGAAGTATGTCCTGTTATGTTGAATTAATAAAAATCATAATTTTGATAGAGAAGGTCTCTTAAAAAGTTAAAATCATACTTCTATTTATACTATTGTAATCACTTCATTTAGGTAAATTCTTTGGTAACACCAAATATCTTCTGCAGGTTGCAGCTGTGATACATGAAAACTGGTCTTCTTTATTTCTGAGATGGTTCCAATCTTCCTTCTGACACACACTCATCAACCTAATGGGCAATGTTTTTATTCTTCCTAGAAAAGCTTAATAACACCAAAATCCAA
>CM074970.1:8659474-8683302 GCA_037577455.1 Pangasius macronema
CTGATTCTGAAACTGGGAGTGTTTCTGAGAGTGTAGCTCAATGATCGACCTTGCTTGCATCAAGGATGCTATGTCTATGGCAGTACCAGGGAGGTTTTTCCAGGCTGATAATGACTCAGGATCCAGGAGTTGAACCACAATGTTCAACTCCAGCCTCAGTAGCGCCTCTATCAGCTTGCATGCCGTACGCTAAACTAGCCGAGTGTGACTGGATAGTGATGGGCATCCCACGGCTCTGGATGCACGGTCTCACGTAGCACTGGTCACAATGGAGCAACAAATATAACTGCTAGAGGAATTCCTCTGAAACCGTACAGGAGTGCAAAAATTGATATGAAAGTGAAACATTAAAGCAAAAGGAAATTTAAAAATGACTTTTCCCAGCATAGTCTTACACAATGTGAATTATTTTGGCAACTAGTGAATGTATTAGGAGGCTAATCAACTCACCTGTACAACCCTTAGTGAGTCCCAGAAGTATGTCCTGTTATGTTGAATTAATAAGAATCATAATTTTGATAGAGAAGGTTCTTAAAAAGTTAAAATCATACTTCTATTTATAATACTGTAATCACTTCATTTAGGTAAATTCTTTGGTAACACCAAATATCTTCTGCAGGTTGCAGCTGATACATGAAAACTGGTCTTCTTTATTTCTGAGATGGTTCCAATCTTTCTTCTGACACACACTCATCAACCTAATGGGCAATGTTTTTATTCTTCCTAGAAAAGCTTAATAACACCAAAATCCAAAGCAATACTGCATATGCAAATCTTGCCTCCTGCACCTCCCCGCTAGTGCATGTACAATAAAAAGACCTTGATGTGCATAAAACTGTAAATTAACATATCCGGTATGAAGGCCAGGCCCTTTCTTTGGGAAATATGCTAATTTGCTCCAAGTTGAGTGGAGGACTCTCAGGTAAAACTCAGGAGGTCTTAGTCTGAAACTTTCCTGTTGTTTCTCTTCTTATGCTCCACGTATTTACTCCTGTTATGCAGTGCCCTTTGACTATCGAAAAAAATCCCATCCCTCAGCTGGTTCAAAGTACAAGAGGCCTTTCTTAGTCATTTGTCAGTTTCTGAATAACTGAGATGGCATTTCACATAACAAGGCTCTAATGCTGGTGGGTTTTTGTCCAGGATTTTCAGCTAGGTCAGGTAATTAGAAGGCAGAAAAAACTTAGAGAGCCAAAAGTATTTAAGTCAGGGTTTTCTATTCTGTTACTTTTCACCATTATCCACCAGTGGCTGAATGGAGCTGCCATAGCCATTACTGCAAACTATTGCAAAGCGGCCCTTCACTTGCACTGGCAGGCCAAAACACAAAAGAAAAATAGAAACAAAACAAATAATACACTGAACTCATGTTGACCTTCTTCTGCTGATCTTCAGAAGGCTGAAGTTGCGCTGCGTTTTTTTTTTTTTTTTTTACCTGGACACAGAGGCCGATTCTTTTCACCAACTAATGGACTGCTCATCAACTTTGTGTACTTCAGGAAGGTTTGTTAAAGCCAAGGTTACTTTTACAAAAAGACAGAAACTAATATTACTACTTTGTTTTCAGACAAGTCAGTCTAGTCTCCCTCTGGTCAGTTCACTTGTGAGCTAAAACTAATAGTATTAGTTTGGAAATTAGATTTTTATTTATTTATTTATTTATTTTTTGCTAAATTTCCAAACACGAATCCATCCTGGATTTGATCAATTGAATTGATAACACCATTAAGAGAACCAGATTATAATTCAGCTATGTAACGTGGGGTTTGGGTTTTGTTTGTTTCTTGTTCATTGTTCTCATGTCTTTTATTTTGGAGTTTAGTCATGGTTCCTATCTTGTCATGTGTCACCCTTGTCTTTGTGTCTTGTTCTGATTGGTTGGTTTAGTCATGTGTCTTGTTCCTCACTGTTTGGATTGTGTCATGTTACCTTGATTGTTTGGTATATATAGCCCTCATGTAGCCATTGTAGTTTGTTGTGTATTGATTTTGTAACCTGCTGTCAAGTCAAGTCAAGTCAAGTCAAGTCTTTATTGGGATTGTTGGTTTTCACTTTGTTAATAAAAGCTGCACTTGGGTTCTTCACTACGCTTGCCTCAGTGGACTGATGTTACAAGCTAAATGGGCAAAAATATATTTGCATATACTAGATGTGCAGAATCATGACTTGGCCATCTAGAACCAAGCCCTTTTACAGCAGCTTGTCACATTCAGTCATTTTCAGTAACCACGTTATCCTGCTCAGGATTGTGGTGGATCTGGAACCTATCCTGGGAACACTGGATGGGACCATGAACACACTCATTAACACCTAGGGGCAGCCAGTCCACCTGTTGTCTCTGGGGTGAACAAATCAATTGCCTGGGCATTTCATACTCGCATTCAATTTTTTTAAACAGCTCAAAAGATAAGTAGATACTGAAGACCCAACATAAAAAATAAAGGAAACTCTGCTTCCTTTTGAACTGATGCGTATGTTTCAACACTCTAGTCGGTTCATGCTTTTCTTGGTGGCTTGATGAACCTTGAAGCTACAGTTAATAAGCTTGCACAGATAACATGACAGATGAACAGACACAACATGAACGATTCTTTTCAGAATCATAAACACATAGAAAGGTAGATGCCATGACAAAACTAAGCAAAATACAGTAATATGCTGCACACAATATTATAGAAGTCTACTTCTAGTACACATACAGATAGACATGTATTTATCAAGTAAAGCAAAGCAAAACAAAACCAAAAAAAAAACCCTCAGATATCTTCTATGTGCGATCTGAATAGAGAAAAAAGTTTGTAGTCCAAAAGACTTGCAGGCAACAGACTTGACAACCCGATATGCTAGTCATTGCTTTGATACGAATTCCAGTACTAATTTGTTTTCTAAGCTAAATAGCTTATTATACTTTAATTGGGGTTAAATTATATTATCTGTGACTTTTTCATTAGGTTTCTGCGCAACTAGAATATGCGACTGGGCAGAACATTGGCGCTTTGACTAGCTCAGTAGTCTAACCAATGAAATTTGAGTAAGTACGTGTGCATAGAAATGTGCCAAAGCTAAAAAAAAAACAACAACCACAGAGTGATGTCTTGGATATATACCGTATTTGCAATGAATTTGAAACCAATTCTATGTTACATGTATAGCACGTTTAACAGCAGCCATTGTCACAAAGTAGCTATGCTGAAACCTGGATTTAGCTTTAGATCCTTAATGAGCACGCCAGAGACGACAATGGCGAAGAAAATCTCCCTGAGATGACAGGAGGAAGAAATCTTGAGAAGGAACCAGATTCACAAGAGAGCCTATCCTCTTCTGGGTAGCATGCTGTAGTGAGATAATTGCACTATAGTATACAGCTTCTAGAAGATGAATGATGGAAGGATCAGACAGCACCTGAGCCGTTTTAACTGCTGCCTTTTACATGTCCAGACAGAGAAGCTGTATTTCTATCTTTCAGTGTGTGTGTGTGTGTGTGTGTGTGTGTGTGTGTGTGTGTGTGTGTGTCTTTTCGGAAACCATTTCACCGTAAGGACGAAGGTCAGCCAATGCTAAAGTAAAATGTGGATATGTAGCATCTGGGATGTAGTGACATTACTAAAGATATGCTCAGACTTGGTTATGCATATGTAAAGAAAGACCTTTAGAGTCCTTTAGAGCAAACTGATATTATTTAATGCTAAAACAAGATCTCTGGCACATGTAAGCATGGGACGCGCATATGGTACACACAATCTGTCCATTTCTCCAGCATCTTAGCTCAGCATCTGAGATGTATATTATACAGATGGTTATACTATATGCACACATTTTTTTTTATGGAGCAACACATCACCTTTTACAACAAACCTTGATCCAAAATCCAAAAATGCTAATGCAGCTAGCTAGGAATGGGCACTAATGGGGAAGCATGGAACGTGTATATTTCTAACCAGTCTTAATACACTGTTAGCAACAACAGCATTTTAGGTGTGACATATTTCTTTGATGCGTAGTTGATGTCTACAAAAAAAGAAAAAAAGTTCACCTTCTGGTCATGGCTGTAGGCCAGAGCCCAGTCCTCTTGTGAAGGGTGAAAAAGCAGACTCAAGACGTAGAAACTGAGACGGTATTTCTGGTAGCTAGGTGGGAGCAGTCTTGACTACTCCTGTGACGAAAGCTTGAGGCCCAGACAGTTGTGGTAATGGATAGTGTCTTTTTTTCAGGATGGGGAAAAAATATTTTTAAAAAATGATTGTGAGGGGTATTCATGGGGTTCTACCTAGCAGTTTGGTTCAACTACATACATTTTAATACTAAGGGATACTTTATTCTCCTTTGGTGTTTATTTATTTTTTCTATTTTTACGTTTTTGCTGCAATATTGTTTGCCATATTGTTGGGAGATCGTGAGTTTGAATCTCGACAGTGCCACAGCCACCATGTCACTGAGACAAGGAAGCATTTTGAACGATTTGTGGGGAAAATGGGGAAAAAATTGCAAACTCACTAATAAACCTGGTTTTATCAGGTTCTCTCTGCCAGCCAATCAATAGCCAGGATGAATATGAAATATAGGTGGTCATGACTAGATTTATTATTTACTAAGAAGTAAGTGTACATAAACATGGATTTGGTATTTGCTGATATTACAGTCTACACACATTCTGGCACATCACAGGCAAAGATCGCTACATGATTTTTAGCTAATATTAGCTGATGTCAGATGATAATAGCATTAAATATTATCAGCGTTATAGCTACATGCACTTAATAAACTGAACCTTCCAGTGAAACTGAGTGTGTGTGTGTGTGTGTGTGTGTGTGTGTGTGTGTGTGTGTGAGATTTAGATTTAGAAAGTTAGATGTAAGATTTAGAAAGTTAAGTTTGCATTTTAGATTTTAGAGACCATACTCTGGAACAAAGAAAAAAAAAGCTTACTAACAAGCATGATCATGATGTGGTCTTCACAGGCTTAAATTGCCTTCCCCTGCCGGGATTATACCATTTATTAGATATTAATGGCTTTCTCTGCTGGGATTATACCATTTATTAGATATTAATGGCTTGCTCTGCTGGGATTATAAAATTTATTAGTTAGTTAATGAGAGTAAGAGATTGCTTAATCACTCAGCCAGAATTTTATAAAAAACGCCGAGTATTCAAGTTTACAGAATAATAACATGTTTGTACGTGGTTCAAAACTTTTATTTTCTAATTGTCTCAAACTATAAATTTGAGTCATCTTAAACTGTAGTCTTTGTTGGGCTGTAAATTTAAATTTCATTACATTAGGCCTTTGCTAGTTGGAATGTCAGATCTGATACCCCAAATCTCAACCTTGTTCTTCACCTAGACAGAATGTTGTAATACATAGTAAGCTCACACGAATGGAAAAACTAAAGAGAGAAATAAAGGAAGATCACAGGTAGGAGAGCAGAAAATAATGTTTGGCCGCACACTGATTTGTGAACATTTCATGTCTGGAGTTTTCAGCCTGCTAGCTCACTCTAAATAAACGTAATTGTGTGAATTGTTTCATTTCCATGGTTGACTTGTTTCGCTCGCTAATGAACCCAGTCCCTTTATTTCGGCTCCTTCTCTCGTCCCCAGAGTCTAACCCTTTTCATAGGGTCACATTAAGCAATCCAAGTGGAGTTTGAGTGACAGTGATTTGGGATAAGTGTCCATTGTCAAACTTAAAAACTTGCAGTGAAGATCAGAAGGAAACATTGATCTCTTGTGAACCCTTGTGAGTTAACAGGTTGCTTCTGATACACTGTTGGTCTTTTCCATCAGTATGATTTGAATTTAGTTGTCCCTGATATTTAAAGTCTAAGCATGCATACACTTTAAGAGAGCCACCACCACCACCATGATGGCTCTTATAGGTTATTTCATGGGGAATTGATTCGATCTAGTGCAACCAGCCTTGTTCTCCAGACAGTCGCTCAGCTTATTCTAACAGTGAGAATGAAGGTTTTAATGAATTGTGCTGTCTGGGTTGGATGTGCAAAATTGATAAGCACACACCAAGCTTGATGAAGGCAAACTGAGAATGCCACTTACATCTTCTCAAGCAGGTAATATCGGCTTAGAATCACATAATATGGTGAAGGGAGACAGGGAGAAAAGGAGGTTGGAGAAGTTATGAAGTCGACAGTTACATTATGGATCATTACTTCCACAATAGAGCTGCTTGGGTTTGCTTTAGGATATATGTATCATTAGTGACTCTCTTGCCAGAATAATAAACATATCTCAGGCTAATGAGGACCAAGCTGAAAAAATATGACTTAACTGCCTAATGTAACGGGTGAAGGTACGTAGATACCTAGCTTTAATTATAATTAAAGTATAGAAGCCAGACTGTCAGCCAGACTGTATTTCTCACTGCCTATTCAAGCTTTCCCCACTCAACCAGATCTGAATTGGAGAAAAAACGGGGTGCATTTGTCACTGACAAACATCCCACCCCTCTTTCCCCAAGCTTTAACTACGAATCTCTCCAGGCGGTGATTTAGATAAATTGTTTTTCATTAAGTGCCAATAAACAGCCAGGCAAATCGCAGCCAGGATTTGTGCATGCTGAGGCCCTTCCAATTTTACCATTCATTACGGGCTGGAGGAGATGGCACAGACCCCCTCCCGGTTTCCACTATCTCCGTAGCTTGTCAGATGCAATTTGCCAGGTTTAAGGGGCTAATCTTTTTCTATAACATTGTTTTAAGCAAAAGCATTTATTATGGAAGGAAATCTACTTTTGACTTTGGATTCTTGAGGACGCTACTGGAGCTTTACTTAAGTGAGCCCGAGAACGAGGAGTCCTTCACGGAAGTTTGTCTTGCTACAAGGAGACAATTTTGCATTTTTGGTAATACATACTGGAGTCTCAGTACTTGACCCAGTGCTCTATGTAGGTCTGTAAAAAAAGAGCATAAAACGTAATGCAATTACAACAAGTTGTGCATTTTTCACTGGTTTCAAGATAATTTAAAACATTTTTGCAGTGTCTGGTCAGGTGAGAATAACAGCACTGAGTCTCTTCCTGTACTGTTATCACAATGGTGGGATCTTCATTCGACAAGTTAAACTCCTTTATATTCTTGGGTTTGTGCATGTGGACTTCCATTTAAAATGCTGATTTGTAAATATGTTTGGCTTCTTCTCTTACTGAAAACACCATGGACAAGTTTGAACCACCTGGCAGAGGCAACCAGGTTTTGGGCTTAAATATCCTGGAAATTAATAGAATTCATGATGCTTCACAAGAACACCTGAACCTCCAGGCACAAAAGCAAAAAGCAAAAAGCTCCGAAGCAATCAATGATCCTCCTTCAAATTTTACAGTGGGTATTGTAGTTTGGCTCTTAGGTAGGACTTATTTTGCAACATTTCCAAACCTTCCAAATACTCATTCCATTAAAGATATATGTTCCATATATGTTCCATAAAATTGATCCAAAAATCAGGATTTGACCTTGAGACCAGACCACAAATCACAAAGAGAAGACCCATATGTTGATGACTTTTATTTTTTAAGTTACCTGCACATGATAGTCATGGAGAAAAGTGTCTTTGTGGGACCAAAAGGATTGATTAGATGTGAGGGATAAACACTGAATGTTATTAGCAGAAGCTCTCAGCAGTAAAGTGCAACAGCTTAATCTATATCCTCTAAATACTGGTCCAAGGGGCAGAATGGTAAATACTAGTTCTACCTGCCTAGAGAAAAAAAAACAAAAAAACAAAGAAAAACTCAGTGTGGAATTAATCATGTTAGAAATGATCAATTGCCTTTGTTTGGAAAAGACAAACAGTCAAGTGGAATCAGAATAATGCCTGGTAGCAACGCCCTTTTTAACTTGTGTTCTTAGAGTACAAGAAGCGAAAACCCTGAGTCTCTGTTCACATACTCCACCTTTAAAATGGTGCATTCTTAGGACCTCTCATGTCTACTAGTTTTGGTTGAGGCATTATGTGGAGAGCATTGATTGCACCAACTGGAGCAAAATGACATAAAGAATCCATTCATTTGCATGAATGTTTTAATGTAATCCTAAGTAAGTTCATCTAAAGTGAAAAGAACCTGATCTGGAGCCAATGGCCATTTTGTTCTCAGGCACAGGAATCTTAAGAAAACTTAGCTCATATTTCTGCAGAACTGCTCCCATGACTCTGTCCCAACCTGGCGTCCAAGTCAAGAGTATACTTCGTAAATCAAATGCTTTTCACAGCTCTTGTTAGTCTTTTCTCATTTAATTGCTGTCTTAGAGAGCTGAGTCTACAAAAGCCCTCAGGGGAGAGGCTTACAGGCTCATCTGAGATCGCGGGATGGAGGCCATGTTATTAGACACTACACACGCTCCTGCTGAAGCCTTAGTTCTCTTATTGGGCTGCCAGACCTCTCGTCACACCTCTCCTGCTGTCTCTGTGGTGAAAAGAGAGAGACGGAGAGAAAACCAGAGCAAGAAATTGGAGGCCAGTTCCAAGCTTTGGTAAAGTGTGGCAGACTCGAGTAATGAGGTGAGAAGTAGAGATTACTGCGTTTTTGAATTATCCACTTCCAGGCCATAAATTCAACAAAAAAAGTTCTGCAAAGAAGATTTTATTCAGGATTTGACAATAGTATACTTGATTGGTGTCTTAACTTGCTGCCCTTCCTGTGTCAAACCAATTCCCTTTTAAAGAATGTCTATTGTGGTTTTCAAATCAATAGTCAAAAGCATAGTTTTACAGATTAGCATTTTAATCTGTGTGATTGTGTCATGCATGTTTTCCCTCTTATTAAGCTTTTATATGTGCATCGACGTCCCTGCCTTGTGCTTGACTGACAAGGAGGTCAGATAATGATCATGAAAAGTTTATAATGCGTATGAAAGCTGGGAATGTTCCAGAGATTATGTGGAAACTGCTTTATTGTAGTGGCAGCACTGTGGTGCAATAAACCACTGGAATTCCAGGGTCCAGGGATTGATGCTGAGCTCTGGTATATGTCCATGCAGAGTTTCACATGGTCTGCCTGTCTCTGTGTGGCTTTCCTGTGAGTAATCCAGTTTCTTCTTCCCACTTTCCGAATTGGTTAGTGGCTAGGTAGGTGGATCTTTGTCTGGGTGGCTGGCTGACCCTGTGTGTGTGTGTGTGTGCGCGTGTGTGTGTGCGCGTGTGTGTGTGATTTTTCAGTATAATGGTATAATGCCAGCCACCAACTCAATCTATTCATCTATGTAATTTAATTTTATTGAAAGAACTTTAAAAATTACAAGTGCCTAAACAAAGAAATTGAATTTTTCCATAATTGAGTAAAATTCTAGTTTAGTTAAAACCTACATTTCCATTGTGGAAGATTGTGAGGCTACGGTGGGCACAGGTTGACCAGAACTGGATAGCTGAAGATTTTAAAATAATAATAATAATAATAACATTATCAAATTTTCAACTGCCCAGTTTTGGTGAGCCTGTGCCCAGTGTAGTCTCTAGTTCCTGGTCTTGGCTAACAGTAGTGAAACGTGATGTGGTCATCTCCAGTTGTAGCCCATCTGCCTCAAGGTTCGACATGTTGTCCATTCTGAAATGATTTTCCGCTCACCGTGGATGTAAAGAGAGGTTATGTGAGTTCCTGATTTTCTATCAACTCAAACCAGTCTAGCCATTCTCTTGCATTTTTACAGTGTTATTGCCTGCTAACAGGATGGTCACTGTGAAATCTGAGGTATCATATTATCTCTCTGGGCAGCATGCCATCAGGAGCCATCTCTGTTTGAGAAACAAATCATTAACCTTTGAGCTCATTACGGTTTGCAGACAGGTTTAAATGTTATTCGAAGGGAGCTTCGCCAGTCCATCAAACCCGCTGCTGGTGATTAGCCCACCCTTTAACCTTCCAAATCAATCTAGCCTTTCATTTGATGAGAGGAAAAGCTGGGCACTGGGTGTCTAATGTAATCAAGTTAAGAACTAACAAAGCTAGTACTTTTTTGTTTGTTTGTTTTTGGCTTAGGAATCAATAATGTTGGGAGGGATTTGGAATATTTTGTCCGAGCTTTTCACATTTCCAGCTACATTTAAGATGCAGGAATTATGACTCACAATCTGCATAAGTCCACATGAAAGTGAAAGAGTACATACATTGTTTTGGAAACAGAAAAAGACCCACTCACCTTCCTTTGGTTGGTGGGACAGACGTACAGGTAACTCAGGACTGTCTTCACTCCCACTTTGTCGTTCAGTCTCTCATAGGTGGTGCCATAGTCTGTCGATCTGAGGGACAGAAAAGCAGCATTTATCATCCTCTGGCTTAGTAGAAGCAGTGGTTTTTCCCAAAATTTGTGTTTTTTAATGACTAATGATATTTACACTCTGGTAATGTGGAAGCATGTTTGCTTTGTTAAGTGACAAAGAGGCAATGTTGCTTCTCACTATATATACAGTGCCTACTGGACTGGAGCTGCCATTTTGTCCTTCCATTTGTCACCCATCACCTGTGTATGAACAATATACATATACATAACTCTCTTCCCAGATGACTCTGCACCCAGCCACAGGGCATGAGGCCTCACTGAATGATTTGATAATTAGCATGAAATTCAGCAGAAAGTAAAAGAACACCTATGGGAGATGTCAGAGCAAAGTGTTAGACAGCTCTCTCCATCACCATCATCAAAACACTAATTGAAGGAAGAGAGAAAGAATGGTGTTCATTCTCCAGCACAGTTCCAGAGATTTGTATATGCCAACTTGGATGGAAGCTGTTCTGGAAGTTCAAGGTTGACNCTTGGATGGGTTAAATGCAGAGCACAAATTCCGAGTATGGGTCACCACACTTGGCCACAAAGTCACTTCCACTTCTTAAGAAACTTTATCTTGTTCTTTGTTTATCTATTAGAATTCTGTTCTTTATATTTGTTTTTTAAATGTTTTAGCATTTCAGTGTCAACCTGTACCCTGTGCTAATGTTTTTTTTTTGTTTTTTTTTTCAGCCATTCTCTTTACTTCTTCTTACATTTATCTCTCATGCACTTCTCTCTGGTCCCCTCATGCTACAATCAGGACATATGCTTATATGCATGTTGCATCACCTTGACTATGCTCTCGCTCTCACATTTCGCCTCATATTCTGTCCCACAGCTTATTTTGGTTCTCAGTTTCTCCCATTTAGTTTCCTTAATGCTGCTGAGAACTAATCGGACAACCTGTTCTGAAAATCTGGGCTCAGTTTGAGGCAAAATTGCAATTTTGACAGTAAAAATTTATCTAATAAACATACCCTACTTAAAGTAGGAATATGTAAGTTTTGGGGCTTTTGTGATTTGGAGACATTATGTTTAAAAAAAAAAAAAAAAAAACTTACATACTGCAGCTTTAAACAGGCTGCAGCTCTGGCAATTATGTGTCATATTGCTTAGTAACTGGTTTTTAGTGTATAATTCCACAGTTCTAGTCAAAAAAATCATGTTGATGTGAGCCTAGAGAATCCAACAGTGCAGCCATTTTTTTTTTTGTTCTAGGAATCATAAACATACACACAAGTGCAAGTAAATTACTAAAATTAGCTCCACACTGTGTGTAAATTGGGTGTGACTTTTTTCTGTCACACCCAATTTACACTGAGGGCCGGTCTTCGGAGCTGAAAACAACTGTGTAACAGCAAATAAAAGTGAATAATGTAATAATTAAATGGCTATGGAAATAGATATTCACACTAGTAATTCAAAATTAATTTCCTACGTTTTAGACTACTTCATAACAAAATGTCTGACCATTCTGTTTCACCTTTAAAGATTTCCACTGTGTTCTCTTTAAATATAAATACCGAGCATGTAAATGACCTTTGCTCCGTCGAGTATAAAATGCTTCCGACGTTATGAGCTTATGACTTCTCAAGTGAGAAAGATTCAATTTTATACAGTGGGCCTCACACATAACTGAATGAGTGCAGTTTATCTGCACACTTACAATATATTAATAATTCATGTCTTCCATTGGACCGAGTTAAAACTGAGGTAATAGGTAATGCAAAAAACATGTGAAGAGCACTGGGATCATGAATAATGTACGAGTTGAAAGCAACTATTAAACAATATGATCCAACCAGGAATCCACAATTTAGTTATGTTTATCTGTCGGTTGCTATTAAGTAAGATGTAGTGGATATAGGCAGCTCTGAAACAGATACAAGAGGGTCCAAAGATCTCAGACTATCCTCAAGAGCTGGGAGAGCATTAATATTTATTACTATGAATTCCATTTTTGCTGCTTGAGTAATCCGCCTATGGGATATTGCTTTTATATATGCCCTTTGCTTCATTACCTGAAATTGTTACTGTATAATACCATATTATTTAACATATGATAATTGCTCATTTATTACAGTATACTGTTGTTGCTGCTACTTTCAGTTAACATTCATTCATCTTCAGTAACTACTTATACTGGCCAGGGTCAAAGTGAATCTGGGGCCTATAACAGGAACACTGGGCACTGCTTTGGGAATATACCCTGGATGGGACACCAGTCCATTGCAGGGCACTGTGAACACACTCATTCACACACTCATTCACACACTTGTGCACTCCTACAGGCAATTTAGACTTGTTACACCTATATGATATGTGTAACTGCAAAAATGAGGAAAGATAATAGGTAGGTGTAATTAATAAATAGTGCATGGACTGCTGGTAAAAAAATAGATTAGCAAGGCTAAGCCCCACCCTTTCCTGTCTTTCCTTTTTGGCATCAACATACTATTTGCTGTCAACAAATATCTTAAGGAGTATTATTTTGGACTTGTGGGAGCAAGCTCAACAGCACCACCAGAATGGTATGAAGGCGCAAGTTTGGGGCTGATTTTTTTCTAGCCCAGACTGTAGATTAATCAGTGACAGTCATGCCAGGGGGTTACACAGAGCAAAACACTAGATTTGGTCATCATTTAGGCTAATATTTTTCAGCCTGCTACACTGAGAGATCTGTAGCATCATGATTGAATAGGCATATGCAGAATACAGTCATGGGTTTAATGAATGCGAATAAGAGATTCTTTTTTTCCTCATGTGTTTGGATGAGAAACTAAAAGTAACTAGGTTAAGCACATATAGTCCAATCAAAGTCCAAATTACACAAAAAGACAGTGTGTATGTGTAATAGTTTTCCCCACATGACTTTTTATACCATCAATAAGATATTGTAATGTGATGAATTGCTCAACTCTAATAGTTTCACTGTTGATCTAGTGAAACTATTTGATCTTGCAGCCATCCAACTAACCTTCATGATTGGCTGTAACTAAAATAGAATAAATACTTAGCGGTCCTAAGCTAGCTCACAATTTTTGGGAAAGAAATAAACTGTTGGTTTTTAGTCACTACCAATTTCTTCCTACCCCATTATATAGATCTCCCTATCCATGAATAGTGATAGATAACTTCTTCTAAGGCTTGTGAAAACACAAGTGAAGTGAAGTGACTTTTGTGGCCAAGTGTGGTGACCCATACTCGGAATTTGTGCTCTGCATTTAACCCATCCANCTCGAACCCACGACCTTCGGGTTCACCTTTGGGTTACAAGTCTGACTCTCGGACCATTAGGCCACGACTGCCCCACAACACTGCTGCACTCGCAATATCATAAGTTGACTGAATGTGCTTGAAGGAGAGCCCTAACTACCATATTAGCCAAAGTTCTGTGATTCACTAGCATAGCTAAATAACAGATGGGAAAGGAAATAGGGCCACCTTTTCCGTCTAGAGATCAGGGCCAATTGGACTCCTAATCAGTGAGAGCTACAGAATCATCAGGATACAAGCTTGTAATCTCCAAATGATAGAACAGAACTCTAGACAGCTGCACCACTCATAGGCCTAATTTTGCAAAATGCAACTTGACAAACTTAGCTGAAATAAAAATATCTGTGCAATCTTTAATCCCACTGTATATCTACATGCTTGTTCACTGTTCACTCTTGTACATCCTGTACTATTGTACTTCCTGTCCTGTCATATGACCCTTACATTTACCCATAAAGGAAGCAATCCAAAATGAGGCACTTTTACATTATAACTTTACTTTCTTTTTTTATTCTTCAACTTTTTCTTCCTATCTTTTTTTTTTCTTCACACGAGCCATAGCCTTCATGCCATTCCAACAAAATTACAGCACGATCTTTTTCATTATCGAGAGCCCCCTGAGATGGCCCGCAATGATCACAGAGCACCATCAGAAGCGGAGAAAAGTTCCTTCCTCTGAATATCTGAGTGAATAAAAAAAAAAAAAAAAAAGCAATCGAAGAAAAAGGTCCAATCCGATCCAATGAGGATACGCAGGCATTCAGAGTGCACTGTGGACGGAATCAAATCTGCTTTCATGTCTTGTCTGAGGAATTGGCTCTTGACAGCTTAGTGATAATGCTCAGAATTTCACTAGCGTTTTTCACGTAATACTCAGAGCTCTGATGCCTTGCCAGTTGCCTGAAAGAATCAGAAGTTCATTATGTTTTATTATCCATTTTCATAGCTATTTTGTTATTTCATTACTCTGTTTTAATGGCTGTTGCTCAGTTGTTTCTTGTCAAATGACTGAATTTGGTAACAGGACATCAGTGTAAACTAGTTGTGGCTGAAAACAAAAGTCATTAACATGTCTACTATTGGGATGCTATAAATATTGTAGACTACCTGATGAAAAAAGCAGTTCTACCTACTCAAAGCCCTTTATTACAATAGTAACTTTTTTGTTAATTGCTTGAAAAACACCATATATCATTAATAAAATAATCTTTCAGCATTTACTGTATATAGCCTCCACTAAAATGCTCAACTGATGAAGTGCTAGAGTGAAGTTGCAAGCTTTATGAACATCTTCGCTGCTTTTTTTCCCAAGGGCAGACAATTTAACAGATCCCCGTCTTACTTCAACTCGAATGAGGTCTTAATTGTGTATGTTTTGATGCTGATTCAGTCGTCTTCCCAAGATACAGCATGATGAATAAAAATCGGGGCATATTCCATTGTTTTTGTCCAGATCTCCTTCATCACTAGTTGAAATGATTAAACTGAGTCTCAGAAATCTGCAGACATGAATGTATATGCATCTCATTAAGGTTTTTTTTTTACCCAAAAGGAAAAAAAGTTAAGTTTAAGACAGTTTTGCTCTAATTGTTGCACTTTGCTCTAAATGCTTCGTGTTCTCTTCTTCTTTGCTTTTGATATACTAGTTTCTTATCTGAAAAATCATTTCTTATAAAACTTCTTCTCACTGAAGCGTTAACTTGGGAACTAGATGTTGGGAAAGGATTAGACTTTTATTTCTCTTATTTTCTTGAATTTTATTTCTCTCCTTTAAGCAAATGATCTTTATGATGTAGAGGCTTGTTTGGGTCTTCCACTGCATTTTCTTCCTCACCAATTTGTTTAGTTTAGACAGTTTAGGATCATGTCTTCACATAATCCTTGTACAGACCAAGCTAAAATTACATGTCTGTCAAATTTCTATCCGATATGTCTTTGTACACTTGTCACATGTCTTTGATCTTAACAAATAATGTATATGGCCTGCAATGCCTCAAGGACAGCTTTGAAAAAGAAACCTGTGACGTTCTAGTCCTCTATGTTCTTGTTAATATTTGTTTGTCACATTTTGTGCATAGTATATTTTGGACCTAGGTCTTCTGAGAAAGTAAAATGAAACATATCTGTACAATTTAGACAGTTGAAAATATAAACCAGTTGTTCATGCCACTTAACATGTTGTAACATGTGTCTCCATGTCCTTCAGCCAAACCTCAGTATGGGCCAGGTTTTGACCCAGAAGTAAAACCTGAAAAATCTACCAATATTCTAGCTAGACTTAGAGGCTAATGACAATGGGAAGCGCAAAACATGCCAACCTGCCTACATCCCCGCCAATGCTACACTTTATCAGTCTCCTACAATGTGTTCTTCTTCCCATTCAAGCTTCTCCAGCCATTCAGTTCCAGTCTGGTTGGAATGGTCTCTGGGGATCTGAATGCCATTGTCTTAATTTCACCTGCTACTGTGTTGTGATGAGATTGGGAGAAATGTGTTTGGGGAACACGGATGAATGAAAGGGGAAATGACTATTGTTCAGAGATTTGAAATTCCAACAAATATCCAATATCTAATGCAGCGTCCATGTTCTCCTGCCTACTTTATTTTCTTAGCCTTAAAAGCAGGACGGAAGAAGATGAAGTAATTCTGTAAAGCTTGTGATGTAAATGAAGGGGAAAAAAATCTTACTTGTAATTGTTACCATATTAAATACAAATACATAAATATCTTTGAATAAAGAAATTTATGAACAACACTTAAACTGAACTGTATGCATGGCAGATCAGTGCTTGGTCAGCTTATCTTTCAGGCCATGAGCACATTTCCTTTACAGAAGAGTGCACTAAATAAAAAAAAGTCACTATTTTAATGCTTATTAAAATGAAAAGCTTAATAAAACAAATTACATCCCAAGCATCCCAATGGCTTCTTTACGTTCCATCTTACAGGCTTCTGAACAATCATGGTGGTAACCATTTTGTTAAATGAAATCAAATTTGCAGTGATTAATGTGATAATTACAACTCAGACTATTAATGCAGCAAATTATTGCCAATATACAGTATTAGACTCCTAGACATTCAAATGTTTATTTTAATATATGCCATTTTCTCATTCATATATCATCATATTATCTCCTTCTTTGAAAGAACGGTACTTGTGTAATTTAGACGGTATTGAAAAACTCTGTCTCTGATGCTTCTATTCAAGTGCATTCTGCTGCTAATTAGTATATTATGGTTACATTTACAGCATTTATTATTACTGTATATTGTAATATATCTTTGCACCTTATTCCACACAAAAACCATGCACTGGTCGGTGCTGCTCTGTCCTTTACTGTGCCTATTGTCCTGTTTAGTAATTGTTGTACTTCACTTTATGAAGTCCTGTGTACGTCTTTGTAGTATTATTTCGTTCTGTGTAGTCTCATGCTCCTCTGTGTTGTTTTATGCAGCACCATGATTCTGGAGGAATGTTGTTTCGTTTCACTGTGTACTGTACCAGCTGGATATAGTTGATATGACAATAAAGCCACTTGAACTTGAATTTGAAGAAAAACCTGGCAACATCTGAGGCATGAACTTCACACAAGTATATTTGCACATTTTGAATGCCCAGAAAATTGGCTTGTGTAGCTGCATAACCGAAATCTGAATACGACAAATCTCCCAGCGTAAATATTGATGAAACTTTTACACTTAAGCCACCGACTTAATTTGTCGACTCTGAATATGCCTTATGTAGCACATGTCAGGCATTTCAGCCATGCTCAAGGTTCAGGTATCCGCAGAAGTGCTTATCGACCACAATGGACCAACTGCATGATTTTACTTTTACAACTACAAATTTTATAATTTTGGTTGAAAACTTTCCCAAGTGCTTAGGTATGAAAGTACAATAAAACATTTTTAGGTATTTAGGCTCCCACATACACTAGACAGGATAAGACCATGGCTATCACCTTCTATAAGACTATCGCCTTTCTATAAAAAACAAACAGACAAATACAACAAAATAATATACTGTATACTACACATCCTACACACATAGTTTGAAACTTTATTCTACATACTTTAGTAAAATGCTCATAAAGGTGTATGCCAAAGCCACTAGGTTTGTGAGCTTGCCTTGTTTTTCATTCTTTCTTTTTGTTAAATATGAAAAAAAAATCCCTCTTTCTCTTTTATTAATATATTTTTGATGTATCATCATCTTCATAATGGTTTTAATTCAACAAGTTCTTTGGATAAAACATTATGACCATTAAACTGACTGACAGCTTGCAGTGAACCCTGCTATGTCACTTCAGTTTAGCGATTAAGTGGCCATAGGGTACTGCTTGGTAATAAAACAATCTCAATTTTTTAATTAAAAATTTTTCCTAGTAAATGATGATAAGCTGAGAGTATTCAAATCCGATAAAATTTCATTTCTATTTTTCCATCTAACTTCCCAAAATAGCCACTGTGTGAGACTGTACCTCAACATCATCGTCGTTGCCCTGGTTACAGAGACTCAGTCATATGTTTCTTTAAAGAATGGTCTTCAAGTTCATCTATGAAACACAACAGGCTGTCAAACTAGGTACAATAGCAATAACATAATTAGGCTCTTAGGGTAATTGGGCTAACAAGGACACTAAGCTAGCTTAGCTAGACACTAAGTAACCAAGTTTGCTAAAAGATCAGTTAACATCAGCCTAACTATTATATTAGGCTGTATAACTAGGCCTAAACTGTTCAGTACTAATTAGCCTAATCATGCTGATAATATTCCATCCATTCTCAAAGATATTAGACTCTTCTTCTTCTTTCGGCTTTTCCCTTCAGGGGTCGCCACAGCGAATCATCACTTCTCCACCACTCTCCACACTTGCACCCACTAGCTTCATCTCCAAATTCTGTGATTCTAGATGTTGTTGATATAATTCAATAATCCATAGAAGCAGAAAAATGGTTTAAAATAAGCATTTTTTTTTTTTAATTGGAGGCTGGGTTTGTCCCTTACTTTTCCACATTAAAGACAACTTATAACCTAGAAACCTGAAAATAATATTGTGATAATATTTTTGGCCATATTGCCCAGCTTTACTGTACAGGCAATACACACTCATGCATGAATATAGGGTCATGGCTGCAATATCATCGTGTCAAGAGTAGAAAGTCAAAAACCAGGTGTGTGTTTTATCTTTTTACTAACTTTGACATTTTAGCTTGGTAACTTGTTGAATGAGGAATAGCACTGGTGATATCAATGTCTGGTGCTCATGCCGATTTCAAAGCTGTATTACAGAAACTGAAAGCACCCCATTATGGATGTATTATGTCAAAAGCACTCATTGTAATTCTTTGAGATGAAGAGAAAAGCTGGAGACAAATTGATGAACACTATATATTGTAATTATAATGATAAATGTGTGTAACTGTGTGGTTCAGCCGCCTGACAAGTCTCGCATGCTAGACTTCTATCTACTGCTACGATATCTAATTTACTTGCCACCAGCTGCTTCAAACAGTACTCTACAATAACTTTTTTCAAGATGTTCTGCCATGAACTTTTTTCAAATCCAGTAACTCTGAAAAGCTCAGAGTGTTCGCAAGTTTGTCTTCCTGTCAGAAACTTGTGTACAATAGTGCTAACATTGTTAACAAGAGAATCCAAACAGGAAGAGAGGGGGGAAAAAATCATTATTTTATTGCCATGTCAGTGGACAGGACAGCTCCATGCTAACAGAAGAAACGATAAACAGTACAAGTCCCTGACAAGGGACCATATCCAAGCCTCTTGATTGTACTGAGGTTTGCAAATTCACAGGTCAAAGTTTCACAAAAAGTGAACGTTCAGTTCAGTTCAGTTCAGTTTTATTTGTATAGCGCTTTTAACAATGGACACTGTCACAAAGCAGCTTTACAGAANTGGCGACGGTGGCAAGGAAAAACTCCCTGAGAAGATATGAGGAAGAAACCTTGAGAGATACCAGGCTCAAAAGGGAACCCATCCTCATCGTATCTGCTAATAGGAGCAAATGTGTGTTTTTTGTGCCCTTTCCCCTTTAGTGAATTGTATTTGTGTGTGACTGTGTCTTACTGCTCCTTTAGCTAGAAAAAGCAGAAAAGCATAGTTTTCCTGTTCAGGTGTAGCAAACTATAGATGCTGGCACTCGAAAAACACAGGGTGGAACCAAAAGGGACAGAGATTGAGGTGGAGAAAGATATTGATGGAAAAAGGTATTGGTGCGAAATACAGAAATCCCATTTAAGAGAGTTTTTTTGTGAAGAAACCAGATGGCAGATTTAACAGAAAGGACACCATGGAGAGCCACAAAACATGCAAACACTCAGCTAGCTCTTTCTCCCTCCCACACATTTGGAAACCTGTATTTTGCTATCACACCTTGCACATGAGAGATCCAGATCTTACACAGGCAAGCTACACAAATAGCAAAACTATTTTAAGAAGTTCAGAGTCTTTAAAAAATCCTCACTGCTGTGATTTTTGTTCAACCCCAGACTAGTATAATACACAATAGTCTACAAAAGTAGACTATGCTTGACTTGTTTCAACAACAGCGGGGCACAAATGTTTCCTTACAATCAGAACACAGTGCGTATGAGAACACTCTGTGATCTACACACATACACACACTGATTACGTTTACACGCACGTCAATATTGCGATAGTAATTAGAATTTGGAAATATTCTAATCGCCACAATCTGATTCAGATTAAGACAAAATTCTGATTCGCACCCCTGGAATATGCCGGTATTAATCGGAAATCTGTTGCATATAAACACCTTATTCAGAAACTCCACTGAAAGCAGATATATGCACATGCTCAGTGTGCAAGGAATTGTGGGTGCTAACAGATGTGGGTGCTTAGCTTACCAGATGCTTACCCGACCCTTTCTATTTCGAGGTGGTGTTGTTGGACATTTGGATGGTGAGAAGTGTTAAATTCCTGATTAAATTAGTGTGAAAAAGTAGTGATAAATTAAACTAATAACTGTGCATACTCTGTAATCAAAGGCAGCATCTTAAATCCCCCAGGAAGTAACTCGTGTGCATACTCACAACAACCATGTACACAGGAATATTCCGATGCCTGTATATAGCTGAATATGGAATGGAATTTGATGTGCATGTAACCGTAGTCGCTGTCCTAGTGATGAGAGTCAAGGAGATCAACTAGGGCAGAATAGTGGAACTTCCAGTCTAATATACGATGCCTATTTCACTGATTAGAGCTGCAGGGAGCAGCACGGGTTAATCAGCTGCCGAGCTCCCGGCCCTGACCCAAATTAAACATCTGGGTATAAGCTCATCTGGATGAATATCTGGGGTTTGGAGAGGAAGAGAGGAAAGATGGGGTGAAAAATACAGGAAGAGAAAGGTACTGAAAGGAGCTAAGCAGGATAAAGAGGTCAGAATTCAGCTGCTGTTTGCTTAAAGCACCACAGTTGGCAGATAAATACCGGGGGGAAAAAATCAGAAAAAAAATCAGGGCTGAAGGCTGTAAGAATAATTTACCTTTTAAAATATTTAAATTTTTTTACAATATTTACATATTTAAGATTTTAAAAATCCACGTTTGAAAGTTCTATCAATTCTATCTAAAGTATTTCAAAATGTGCATATACGATTTATTTATTTATTCTCTGAATTAAATACAACCGCTGCAGGACACTTTATTATTATTAAAAATTCTGCTCATGATAATACACAGTTACTTTATATTAGATGACTTTAAAATATACTAATTATGTCATGTACAAAAGTTTGGACACCCTTCCTGCTGTAAAGTCTCAGAATTTAATTAACTTGTTATGCCTAAATTGACTCATTCAGACTTGTTATGCCAGCCAAGAACTGTCATTAAGTATAACAATTCCACTCTTCAAACATTGTGAAAACTCTTAACAACCTTGGGCTCCTCTAAGAAGCTTACTGAAAATCTGAAACTGAACCTAATTATTGCCTAAAAAGCAGGAAAGGGCTATAAAAAAATCAAAGCACTTCCAGTTTTCACGGTCTGAATTGTCATTAACAACTGGCAGTTAAGGAGTGGAACTTCAAAAAAAGAACTGTCTATATACAAGTCAGACAGGCAAATCATATCCCCATTTAACACTAAGAACCTGCATGAAGTATTATCTGACACAGAAGTGGCTCTTTACAGTTCTACTGTGCAGTGCTGCTTGCAAAGTCATGATCTGCATGGAAGAATCATCAGAAGGAATCATTAGCTGCAACCTTATAACAAAGGTGAACATGTATGCAAAACAACATCTAGATAAGCCAGAGGCATTATCTGACACAGAAGTGGTTCTTTACAGTTCTACTGGGCAGTGCTGCTTGCAAAATCATGATCTGCATGGAAGAATCATCAGAAGGAATCATTAGCTGCATGTATGCAAAACAACATCTAGATAAGCCAGAGGCATTTTGGAAACAAGTTCTATAGACTGATCAAGTAAAAATTGAACTCTTTAGCTGCAATCAGGTATATTTGGAGAAAATAAAACCATCAGCATTAGATGAAAAGAACGTTTTGCCAACTGTTAAGCATGTAGTAACAAGAATCGAAAGACTTTATTCCTTACTACAGACATCACACAAATAAATTATTCTAATATCATACTAATATCCAAATAAATATTAATATAGTCACATTTATATTACATAAAGCCCCCTTAAAACATGGCATTATCTTTCTGTCTTCCTAAGGTGTCTGTGCTTAGATAACAGCCATGAGGCTGAAAGTTTCATGAGGACTATAAAAATCTATTCTGTGATGAAGCCACTAAAGCATCTGGAGGGTGAGGGAGATGAGAGGTACAGATAGTGAGAGAGGAAGTGGGAGAAGATGCATCTATGACCATGATGTCTAAAGTAAAGGCATGCGACTATAACTTTTAATAACTACCTCTAGCCTAGCTTATCTCAGCAAGGACAGAAACACTGTACATGCTGTCAGTTGTTATCGCAACTGTATCCAGGCCCAGCACCTACACAGAATGCGTTTGAGCTTATGCATACAGTAAGGAGCTGATGTAATTTCACACTTGTACACACCAAAAAAATCAAAGATAAACACAAGTACATCACATACACATGCTCATGCATTATACACACAATGCAGGGTGCAAAGAAAATACATTGAGCCAACTATAGTATACCTGTCTGAAAGTGTTAGCATTGTATTCTGCAAGCCAGGTGTAGTACTAGATCAAGCTTCCCAATTAGATAAACCATCATTTCATTGCATAGACTACTCTAGAACCTTTCTGACAAGAAAACATACAAACAAGCCAAAAAGGTTACCTCCTATTCATATCTGTATTTGTATCTTTTTAGAACACATAATTTGATTATTCTGAATAATGTACTCGTATTCTGTTACGTCCCTAATACATACAAACCTGAAATGCAATGCCAGAGATACCACAAACACACATACACACACACACACACAACAAAGCCCAAGACACACACTCATGAGCAGTATCATCTCTAATAACCGAGCTCATTGAAGCGTAGTTGAAAATGACTTTGGAGGATTGACACATTAAGGATAGTAGGTGGGATTGTGCAGGTGTCAGTAGGAGGAGAAGGCTCGATTGTGTCTGAGCGAGAGACGATGCAAGAGAGTGAAAGAAACACAGAGAGACACTGATTCTTCACACATTTACACAATGTTCCCTATATGCTGTCTTTTTTTTTTTCCGCTCACCCTTGAGATGACCGCATGAAATGAGAAACAGGTGCTGAGAGAGAAACTATGAAACACTCATTTCGAGAAGGAAACCACTGAAAGCAGGTTGTGTGTGGGTGCGTGAGCAGTAGCTAGGGTACACGTGAGAGTAGCGAGATGTTCAGGCTGACTGCACTTTCAGGACAATATACAGTGACTAGGTCAGTGCACTGCAAACATTGAACATAGAAATAGTAACAGAGAAGAGTGGAAAAATGAAAAATGGAGCACAATGTGGGAGAATTTAGAGAAAGTACTATATGTCTTAATGCATCCCTGGACGACTAGTGGTTGGGCCAGGGGGCTCTCACTGCTGTGGCCTGGGTTCGATTCCTAAAACAACGCAATGATTTAACTTTTGTGTGACACTTTTTTGTTTTAGAGTGTCAATAGCCATGAATACTGATGTCTTTCCCACCTGGGGAGATAATGACCCATCCCCTAATGGAAGTGGAAGTGGAAGTGACTTTGTGGCCAAGTGTGGTGACCCATACTCGGAATTTGTGCTCTGCATTTAACCCA
>CM074970.1:8701775-8711993 GCA_037577455.1 Pangasius macronema
GGTATTGAGGGTGGCAGAGAGCGCTGGTCATTCACTCCCCCACCTACAATCCCTGCCGGACCCGAGACTCGATGTGTGCTGTCAGTGTCACTGTTTTGTTCAGGAATAAAACATTTCTAACCACAGTATCATTGACCACAGTAAATTAATGAACCGATATAAACTTAGTAACCTAATCGAATATTGTATCTACACATGACTACCACAGTAGATTAAATTTTTACACTTAAAGGGGTCCCAGAAAACTGCTGCCTTAAAGGATCATTCATTCAAAAGAGTAACTCTATAGAGACTTGAACGAATACTATTATGTTTGCAAAATTATCCAGGGATATACAGTATTCAGTAAGTCAGGTTAAGATCAATTAAACCACACAGTAAGTTTATTAACATTAAATATGGAGGCCTGTTTCTTACATATGCCTAATAAATGATTTTTTCATTTTCTGATCGTCTCCTATCCCTATTGATAATCAGTGCCAACGATGGGCATTGGAAGGAGTCTCCGCAATTATATAATCGCGGTTATTTCCAGCCCTCAGGTGCTGCCTCGTCTCCAATTCGGAGGCTGGATAGGCCAAGGTGACTGTCCTCATTTGCATATCTCCCATCAGTCTCTCTTGTCAGGCTCTGCCATTAAACTGCCCCTTTCTTTGCACTGAACTGACACCCTTCCGTTGAGTCACAGTGCTAGCGCTGGCCACAGAGAACATGCTATAGAATCTGAATGCGATGAAAGGCTGGAAAAGTGTCAGAGAGGGAAAAGAAAGAAAGAAGGAAAGAAAGAAAGAAGGTAGGAATTTGGCAGTTCCCCTTGACCTGTTCTGTCATGTCTTCCTCACAGCAAGGATGCTTCTACAAACTGTCCCAGTGGTTCTGGAAAGCCCGAGGGAGGAAGATTTGCTACTTGAGAGGAAGAAAGGTCTGAGATGTGTAGTTGTGAAAAAGAAAAAAAAAAAAAAGGGGAGGGGGGGGTTGGGGTTATGGACCTCGGGCCCACTTTTTCCAAGATGGAGAGCAGATGGTTCTGGTCAGCTGGAGTCGCTGTGCCCAAGAGGAGGGCAGGATGCAAAGAGAGATGGGAGAAAAAATAAATAAGTTGGACAAAATTAGATTTGTGGCTCATGCTCAGTTCCTATAGAACAGTATGTGTGTGTGCGTGTGCATGTGTGCGTGTGCGTGTGTGTGTGTGTTCACGCTCCCAAGAGTCTCTGGTTATCTGACATACGTGGGTTGATGTGCTGTAGCGGGATGCACACACAATGCACTGACAAAGACACACAAACACACACCAGCAGCCCTCATGTCTTTCTGAATTGTCGATCTGAAAACTTTTCTTTTTTTTTTTTTTAAACACATTACAATACACAATCTGAGAGTAGATATGGAATCTGTACTGAGAGAAAGGTCAAACCAGCAAATCTGTTGCAAAGCTGCTAATCTGTTGTGCTATGCTAAAAGAACGGAGCAGGGCAAATGACATTAGTGGACACATCGGCGTCATTAGTTTGTGTAGTCAGGAACTTTGAACGTTTTCGTTGTGTACCGAAACGTTGACTACGTAGTAAAACATTTTATCTAACACTGAGATTTCTATGTATGGTCTGTGGATACGAAGAGACGGCGCATCTCGGATGCGAGGCTTTCTCTCTGAAACCCCAATTGACCTGCAATTAACGCTTGAAATATCAATAATGTCAATTATGCTTGACTTGGATTATCATCATTGGACTTTAATTAAGGAACTGTGGAGCATAGAAATATTATTAGCATAACTAAATGTTCCACGTCCACAAAGCCTAATTTAAAGTGTCAAACTCAATTTTTCGGGTGTGAGGCAACATGCCCCGCTACTAATGAACTGATTAATGACCCTCTCTCCCTTTCACTCGTGCACACCGCTCTTACTTTTTGTACTTTTTAATTGTGTTATCTCTTGATTGCAAGTGTCTCCTGCTGGGTCAGCGCTGTGCAGATCAAAGATCTGCAGCAGTAAATTAAACGTTGCGTTTAAATAACAGCCCACAACACCGGAGAGTACTTATTAATCTGCAAAGATGAATCAGTTGCTGGTGCAGAGAAGCCCTAGTAATAAAATGACACCGCAGATACGCCGCAATAAAAACCAGAGTTAATGCAACGCATCCATAAGCTTGTAAATGTCAGCTTGGGGCAAAACAGCAAGCCTGTTACCTGAGCTAATATGGGAAAGTGTTATCTTGAATATGAATAAAAATATGAAAAGGCAATCATCTGTAGTGTGTCTGCACATCAGAGGCAGGGCCAAGGGGTGGCCAGTTGTACCTTAGAGTAAAATGTGGACACCTTTCTGGCCCCTCCCTCCAGTCAGGGTCAGCAAGAGCCTGTCATCATTATAAAAGCAGGACTCTCTGAATAAGATTGCATTACAGTGTGTAAATTCCTGAAATCAGGAAAATTAACATTCATTTTAGACTGTCACATAACACTGCACTCTAAAACAACTTATTAATAGGCTCCATTGAATTGTTTATCTATGATTGATTTGTTTATCCAGTGACATTTACTTCCATTACATTATACCATTGGACCTGCCACCATTGGCGCATTTTGCATCAAAGCTCCACAATTTAACTTCAGAGTATGCTAGTAAGAGTTATCACTCCAAAGTATGCCAAAATAATTTTTTGTTAATGGAACAGGAGCCAATCAGCATACCATCTCTGTAAGCTCCACCCCCTTCCACTATCTTACATGCTCTCGACTGTAGGGTGCGCAACAGAATCCTAGCAAGTCCAGTAGTAGCAGGTTTCAGCCTCTTTGATTGAGGTAAAGGACCTGAACTGAGTGCCATCTTTGGCAGGGTAAAGCAAAAGAATCCCATATGTTTAGTTTAAGCAGTGTTCATGGCCTGAGTGAAAACCTGGCAACGTTTCACTGTGGATCTGCTGTAGCTAGAGGTGAAGCATATGCTCCTTCTATCAACAGTAAGAGGCTCTTCCTTGGCAGCATGAATAATGGCAGTTGGGATGTGTAACGAAGCACATTGAAAATCACAGTGCAGCTCCTTCCTCGTTTACATGCGACGTCGCTGTATTTGTGATGGGCTCGCAAGACCTCAATTTGTAGGTCATCCAAAGAAGGAAACCATTTAGGTAGCAAAAGTGTAAGAAACTGAATAGCACTACGAATATTACCATCTTTTCCAGTCCTCCATGTCCACCATTTTAGGTTCCACTGACTGAAAATACTGCAATTAGTTTCAATGTTGAAACTAATGTCTTGCTAATCTCAGATTTTATGGAAGAGGTAGCAGTGTTAGCTCTGTCTGCACCATGCTTAGTCTTTCCCCATCTCTTGGATTTGAGCCAGATGAGGTTCCAAACAGTTGCACTGTTACACATTAGAAGATGTCACTAATAGTCTCAAACATATATATATATATAAGATTAATATCCATCCATCTACTTTTCCATACTGCTTATCTTACACAGGGTTGAAGGGGAGCCAGGAGTCTAACCCAGGAGACTCAGGGCTCAAGGCAGGGGACACCCTTGATGGGGTGCCAACCCATCGCAGGGCACAATCACACACACTCACAATCTAGAGACAATTTGGAAATACCAATCAGCCAACAATGCATGTCTTTGGACTGGGGAGGAATCCAGAGTACCTGGAGGAAATGCTGGAAACACAGAGAGAGCATGCAGGCTCTGTGCACACAGGGCGGAGGCGGGATTCGAGCCCCCAACCCCGGAGGTGCGAGGCAACAGTGCTAAGCACTAAGCCACCCCAAGATTAATATCAATTTGGAAAAAGAAGAAAATGCAATCTGACTGGGGGAAAAAATCTGTAAAGAGGCCTTAAGCTGAGAGCTGAAACCTTAAGATGGAATCTTCTCTAAAAGATGAGGGTTACTTTTGGAGTCTGGCATCATACAGAAAACTCACTGTGGGTTACAAAAGTCTTAGACCACATTGGAAATCTTGGATTTTTTAAAAAAAATTAAAATTGGAAATAAACAGAGGGTTTTAGAATTTTGAAATATTTAAAACAAAGAACGTAAAAGTCCAATATTTTGAATAGTAAATATTCAATATTCTCCTATTTAAATATAAGCAAATTTGTGATATTGACTATTTAACCTGCTGTCATGGTAGCGCCAATGGGCACAGAACTACACTACCCATCAGCCCCAGCATGTCCCACGTCTCATTAAACACTCTCACCTGTGTCTCCTTGTGCCTTGTTAGCACCACTATTTAGGTTCCAGTCTTTCAGTGCACCGCGGTCAAGCTGCTGTTGTAATAGCCATTTGTCACATTGTCGTGGTTGCAGCACAGTGTTCTACTCTGTGTTTTTTATTTTTCATTTTTCTAGCCTTGTATCCACAGTTCTTATTTATGGTACTTGTCTTCACATTTTGGTTGTTTCTTTGCACTTTACGTAATAAATTATCTGCAACCGAATCCGCCTTCGCCTCCCATTCATGACGACTGCTTTGTACAAAAGGTCATTTTTGTGTCAATTTTCCTCATGCCTAATCTCTTCTACTGAAGCATACGCTCAGACGGCATGCTGATGGATTTGATCTAAAATGGATCAGAAGGTTTTACACAAACTTGAGGAGTCCATGCCAGCTCGAGTGCACATGGCATTAAAGCAGAAAAGGGGACACACCAATGTAAATATTCCAAAGATTCAACTTTTCACTCAAGCTGTGATCAATAATATCATTTGTAATGAAAAGTGTTGTATTACATTCGAAACGAATGCAAAATAGAAGCATTTCCTCTAGTGCTCTCAGACTTTTAGACCCCACGGTATGTTTATCATGGAATTACCATAGTATGTGTAAGACTGGGGAAAATAACAGATCTCAAAAGATGCACCTTTCTAAATATTCATTGAATTTACAGTCTGACAGCCAGTTTCTCTGTGCTCTGGGTGGGAAGGATGTCTTTCCTCATTCCCCTGTCGATCAGACAGACACTCGCCAGTTGTGGGCGTCTGTCAGAATCATGTATACAAAAGTGTGCTAAGTTAGAAAACATGTGGTTTCATGTGTCTCAAAGGAAGCAAGTGTTAGGCCTGAGATTCCTAAACTGATATCTCTTGTGCAATAGGGGAGATTTAACTAGCAAATGGGAATTGAAGGGATATGACTAATTGGCTAAAAAAAAACATAATGATTTGACGTTGATGTAAAAACAAATATTAAATGGTATCATGAGTTTAAGTTCTCACAAGTCAACACTTGAACTCTGCATCATGATACACACTTAACCATGTCGTACACCTGCCATATCTGATGTAAGATGCTGTCATATTTTGTCAGTTGATGTCCAGTAGCATAACAGCATTAGGCTACCTGTAGGTTATCTGTATGTATAATGATAGGTGTCATAATGCTTAATATCATGTCTAATTTTTGCTAATTGCAATAGCACTAGTCAGCGTGTGGATTAAGACAGATGGCATTACACACACTGTACATCACATCATGAAGACGTGTTGTAAACATCCTCGCATATGACACCACAGTTTCATGTTAGCATTAACTGAGATGGTATGAATGGTATAATAATACACAATGACATGATATTCATTGTGCAGTTTTTGTCTAATCTCCTCGCCTTAATATCCTACGACACACACGATTAGCGTATTTCTTTGTAACACTATGACAGAAGCATGACATTACAATGACATTTTTTTTTCTATAGATAAAGTAAAGCAAGCCTTTGTCTGACAGACACATGACACAATGACATTCTTTTCTGAACGTAAAGTTAAGCGAGCACTATTTTTATATAAAACATTCTCTGACAGACACATGACACAATGATGACTTTTTTTTTTATAGATAAAATAAAGCAAGCACCATTTTAATATTCTGGACACTCTGACACAAGAAAGATGCCATTTGAACTATAGCTAAAGTAAGGCAAGCCCATTTGAACTGTCATGACACTCTATGACAAATGACACAATGACATTTTTCCCTACAGATGAATTAAACAAAGCCAATTTAACTTTTGAACATTTGAACATTCTCTGCTGAACATATGGCATAGAAATGACATTTGGCTTCTATAGATACATTAAAGCAAGGCTGTTTTTTTTATCTAGGCACTTTCTAACAAAGACATGGCACAATAATGGTTTTCTATATGTAAAGTAAAGCAAAGCCGTTTATAATTATCTTGACACCGTATAACAGACAGATGACACAACAAGGACATTGTTTCTATAGCTAAAGTAAAGCAAGCCGTCTTTTTAGTATTATTTTGACATTCTATGGGAGACTCATGACACAGTGATTTCTATAGTCATGCTTAGCACAGTGGGGTATGTGAAGCATAGCCAGGGGGTCAAGCTATTAAGATATCACCATGGAAATTACTAATAAGGGTAGCAAAACATTTAACTGCTCTTACATCTTGGAATTTGACATGAGACCTGACAGATGAATGACATGCTTATTTCAGTTATGACAAAGTATTACCAGTCTACATCATTTGTGTAAAATGTTACGAATGGATAGCGTGTAAATCAGGGACTGGCATACTCATCATATCTTTTATTATTTCATTCTTACTTATCATAATTCCTTTGATTTATGGCCGTAATATGTGACTTGAGCCTCTGACAGGAGATGCCATCTGCAATTACCGAGTGCAATGTACACAAACGTGCAACACTAGATGATGAGCCAGTGAACGCACTCACGCCAGATGATGTGCCACTTGGCACTGATTGTCATCCGAACGTGATTAGACTTTCAGTATCACAGCGAGGACCCTGGTCCAAAAACAAATACTCCAATAAACCAGCTGAGCAACTGCATGATCATTACACAGCAAAAACCCACAATGGCTCCACTATGTGAAAACTCTCTTTCCAAACGCCTCGCACTTTATCCATTATAAGACAGACTGCGAAGCAGATTTCAGATTAGTATTAAAAGTTATTGACTTGCAAAGTGGCACAGAGGAAAAACACCTCATTGAGGTAATAGCTCAGCAAGTCTAGACTATCTAGGCTGATTGCAGCTAGGAGCAAGTGGAGGAGGAAAACACCGAATTAAAAATGAACTATTATCTATTACATACACACACTTGTACAAGCACATACAAAGAGTCTCCCTTAAAGCATTTACTACGTCGTTGGAACTCGGTGAAGCTCCACCCAAGTACTAGATTTTACTCATGTAACATACTGTCTATAAAATCCTCACAGAGATCTGGCAAATCCAATCAACTCTAATAAAAAAAAGATAATATTCGATCTCTGCTTGGGATTTCTGCTCTACAAATATAACAAGAATGGTAGAAATTTTGGGCTACACATAGAACATCATGCTTTCATGATGGCAGCCGTGGCCTAATGGTCTGAGAGTCTGACTTGTAACCCGAAAGTGAACCTGAAGGTCATGGGTTCGAGTCTCGGGTCTGGCAGGGATTGTAGGTGGGGGAGTGAATGACCAGCGCTCTCNGGTGTGTGTGTGTTCACTACTGTGTGTGTGCACTTGGATGGGTTAAATGCAGAGCACAGATTCCGAGTATGGGTCACAAAACTTGGCCACAAAGTCACTTCACTTCACTTTCAGTAATTATATCAATCAAGTCAAAGTTGGTTGCACTCACACACATCCACATTCACCATCACGACAATCTCCAAGCACATTAAATATTGCATATACAATCTATCTGGATATATTTTGGACACTTATTTTGTTATACTATTGAAAAAAAGCACATCTGGGTAGCCAGGACATTCAGATCCGATGTTTTGCTGGCTAGCGTCCCATAAAGAAACAAGTTAAACTCTGCCTGCAGGTCTCTTAATTAAAATCAATGTAACTTCGACTGCTTTATAAGGTGAAATGCGAGCACTTAACAGTTGGAATTTTAATTATACAGACTTATTCAGACCTGAAGCTAACCTGCATGTGAGGTAAAACAAAAGCTACCAGGTTTTGCGCAATGCATAAAATCGTGCAGATACAAGTCAAGAACTTGAGGTAATGTTTACGTCAAACATCAGAATGGGGAAAATTGTGATCTCTGTGATTTGGACTTCCTTGGCATGGTTGCTGGTTTGAGTATTTCACAATCTGCTGGGATTTTCATACACTAGACTCGGCAGACTGGTGCGAAAAACAAAAAACATCCAGCAAAGCAGCAGTTCCACCACTAGAGATTGTTAAAACAATATTAAAAAAATCATGTTTATGGATGGATTGATCTATTTTAATCAATCTATTTTAAGCTTTTATCAAATCTATGAGGTTCAAACTTGATGCTCTAGAGCAGAAACACACACCAGACTGCAGAAGATAAATTCTTCTTCATATTCATATTTCTCTCTCATCTTTCCATTCTTTGGAGTTCAGCACCTCAGATTGAACCTCAGTTAACCCTTTACGGCATGGTGTTGCCATATGGAAACTATTCATTTATCTCCATTTTTTTGTATAGACAATAATAAAAAATGACTTTTTTCNACATTATGATACTTTCCACCACTGCACGTTGTTGCCATATGGCAACAATTTACATACTACCCCCCTAAAATTTTTTTAACTTTTTTTTTAAATATATTTTTATTTTTTGAACCAATTAAAGTAATAAAAATCCATAAAAATATTTTGTATGTAAATATAATAATTCATGCAGTAGAGGGTTAACACATTTCCTCTTTCGTTCTTTAATTTTACTGGAAAATAAATTCGTTTGCAAGCTGCTGTCTTCTCTACTTTAGCTTTTAAGGAAGACGTAAGCTTTAGGAAAACGTTTCTACAGAAATTGAAGAGACAATCCTGTTTATATTCTTTAGATTTTTCAATCCTCACGTTGGTAAAATTATTTATATTTGTAAAATATGTTGGTGTTATTATTTCTGAGAATTTCCCCACTGTTTTTACAACAACGTCCAAAAAAAAAAAAAAAAAAAAATCACATTTTGTCTGTCTTTGTGTCGAAGTAATTAAAACCGTATTGATGTTTTCCTAGAAAGACCACAGAGAACACCATGCAAAAATCAAGCACACACGCACTCACACAACAACAACAACAACAACAACAACAACAGCAACAAAAGCAACAACGATAACTGATACACGGAAGAAAGAAAAAAGGGGACCCACATAGACTCGGGAGGGTCCGGAGGCAAAATCGGTCAGCTCTGAATCAAACACTATCTGGCTGTGTGAAGCAGAAGCAGGAGGGCTAGAGCGAGAGATAAAACTCTCTCTCTCTCTCTCTCTCTCTCTCTCTCTCTCTCTCTCTCTGTCTGTCTCTTCATTATGCCTAGTGCCACTGAAGTCTAAAATCCCATGCTACAAATTATGCATGACCAAATCCTCGACATAAAAAATATATAAAAATGCCACAACTGTAGGGCTGATTGTAAAATGGATGTTGTAATATTTATCGTTTTGTTCTCTGAAGCAGTAAACCACCGCAGAGGTTTTTTTTCTTTTCTATTCCTCTTATATCACAACAATTTGCCATGAGTATAATGACTTTTCTTTCACATTTATCACACATGCTATTTTGACCACTGATAGTTACATTTAATGTCGCATGGAACATCCTTGAAACAAGTTAGTTCCTTTTATCGCTTACGTTATAACAGCTAGAAAGAGTCATTCCGTAATCTCTCGTTTTCTCCCCCTCATGAAGTTCATAAGACAAAAAAAAACATACTTGTCGTTACCAGTAAGAAGAAACCAGTAAGATCAAAATCTTCTGCTCTGATTTCTGTCCCATGGTGGAAAACTTCCTTACTGTTACAAAGCACTGACAGTGGAGGCTCCTTCCATAAATATTGAATATAACTACACAATAGGACCTTAAGGATCAAATATTTATTTAAACATTACAAAGGAACATTGCAGTTTTTTTCCCCCCAGCTAAAAGTCATTAAGACACAGTCACAGACACACAAGGATTAATTGTGCGTAAGAGGATGTGACATTTCAATGACCTTTTTTGTGACTTCGAATCAGAAATTCAATAACATTTACTCGGCAAATGTGTACTGTGCACAGGAATTTCTCTCACCAATTCAGAACAATTAATATGTGACCCAATAAATATCTTAAATTATATCTGTCATTACGATTAGTGCAAGAGTAACCTGGGGGCAGTCGTGGTCTTTTGGTCTGAGAGTCGGACTTGTAACCCGAAGGTGAACCTGAAGGTGGTGGGTTCGAGTCTCGGGTCCGGCAGG
>CM074970.1:8752984-8763056 GCA_037577455.1 Pangasius macronema
GATGGGTTAAATGCAGAGCACAAATTCCAAGTATGGGTCACCATACTTGGCCACAAAGTCACTTCACTTCACTTCAATTAAAAATTCATAATTTGTTACACAACTAGTCAGACTGCAACCAGACCACTTCTGGAACATATGAAATAATTAAGTCATATTCAAAGAGGACAACAGCTACACTGAGGCCAGTTGCATCTAGGTGTAAGCTAAATTGGTTTTAATTTCCTGGTTATAAATGTTAATTGCAACAACTCTCATAAACTATTGATATAGTCTGGTCATTAGAATGAAACAAATGTAAACATGGCTAATTGAACATTAGCTCTCTGGCCGAGAACGTTAATGTGCGCTGGTGTGCCTGGTTGTCAGGTCTCAGCGCCCCGACTACAACTCAAAAACTGCGCAAAAAGATCTGAAAACAGCCCAAAGAACACAGCATTGGAAATGTTCTTTTTCTGAATACTTGTGTTGGAAACAAGTTAACCGTGGTGCACGGGCATTTCCGATTTGTTGTTTCCAAACTAATCCAATATGGAGTAAAATGGGCAACCCTGTTTGCGTGACTCATAAGGGGGCATGTCAGAAACACAGGGCGCTTTATTTCACATTCTGCTGTGAGCTAGCTGTGCTGTGCTGTGTGGTGCCGTGTGTGTGTTTGTGTGCTATTAGCGTGGGCTTGTATGCTATCCTGTTGACTCATGAGTAGGATGCCTTTATTTTTAAAACGTATGTAGCCTGTCCTGATTTGGAATAAAGAGGGAGATGTTTTAATGGGTTATATTATATTCCATTTGAAACATTTGCTGCAGTTGATCATAGTGGCAAGTCTGGTCTAGATAGGTGGATGGATGGATAGATGGATAGATGGATAGATAGATAGATAGATAGATAGATAGATAGATAGATATTTTAGTTGACACAGACATTCCCTCCTTGATTTCCTAAAAGTTTTTGAATCCGTTCAATTTCCGAAACGTATTATTTTCCAAATCTTTTTTTTTTTTTATGTGCAAACTATATAATTCAGTTGGAATACCCATTGTGTGAATAATACATTAGTCATTTAAATATGGGCTAGGCAGTATTTGTGTAGAAGCCCAGGCTCTGTAGCAATCATTATTGTTCTATACTTTCACATAAATGCCCACAGCTAAGACTAGCCACAACTTGGTTGGTGCATCAGACATAAATGGCTCTGTAAATCTTGGTCTTTGTCACAACCTGCTCAGGAGTTATGGTTTAGGTATGACCTGGTGCATGTAGCTGCAGATTTGGAAGAAAAATTGTAAGAATTGTACTCTGACTTTAAGATGACTGAATTTAGTAGATTGGTCTCTAACCCTAAACATTTCTAAACTAATAATGGCTATTTTAAAACCTGTACCTCCAAAAATTCATACATAAAAAACATACATTAGTATCCTTTTTGTGGTATGTTGATTAGTTGTAATACAAGAACTTTTCTTTAAATTCTATGAGCTTTTGAGTTGGCCTACATTAGCCTTAATGCGTCGTGTCATCTAATTTTAATAATGCATTTTTTTCAGGAAACAAGTAGTCACGATTTCCATTACCAAGTGTAATGTGACCACTAGGGGAGCTGGGAGAGCTCCGATATGTATATATATATATACACACACACACACACACACACACACACACAAGTAAACTACCAGCGAGAAGCATACAGTGCAGTGTGGGTGTATGCAGATGTTGTCCTTTCTCTCAATAATGACATGCAGCTCATATGAACTCAGTCAGAGCCCAACCTCGCCCGGGATCATTAATTTTACATTAAGCCACATTTACATTCATGTTTGTAATCCTGTTTGATGGATTCTGTGGGCAGAAGAATAAACCAGTCTAAACTACTGTGGCTGCCTGGCTATTTGGTGTGCAAAAGAAACAATAGTCAATATTCATTGAGTTCAGTATTCCGATTCAGTGCCTGACAAACAGCTTTCAGCAGGTGGTCTCGTCTGTAATTCCTGTAACTCCTGTTTTGTCTTTAAAGCTGCATTGAATTTATGCCAAGTGAGCAGTTTAACTGGCCAAATGATGTTTCCTTTAAGGTATAGCCTGTTAAAAAAATAGAATTATCAAATCAATATATCATATGTTTCTTTTCTTCAAATTATTTCACCAAGGTAATAAACCTGCATTATACAGACATATAGCTCATCCACAGCTTTGTACACCACCAGCTCCAATAAATATCAGCTTAAAATGAAGGCCCACTGGTCAGATCTGATGCCAAGAGACGCCATGTGCGTCCTGAGAGAATACTAATTAGTTCCTTTTGCTGATAATGGTGAAAACCAGTATCCAGGTCCAGGTATTGGCATGGATTTCTTGGTTAAAAGTCTAAGCTGAGGACTTCTTTACTGCCATATCTATGCAGAACATGCTGTTGCGCAGTTATAGTTGACGTAAGACTTTCATTTAAATTTCAGTTGTCTTCATTTGAGAGCCATCTTCTCTTAAGTTCATTCTACTACTGGTTAAGCAAACAGATAGAAGTTATTCAGGTAAAAGATTAAAGTCTCAGCAATAAGTCGTCTCATTGAACATGATGTGTATTTTTTCTTTCCCAGAAATTATAAAAATATATTATTATTATTATGGACACCAAGTGATTTGGTAAATTTGACTAACCACATGAGTTTAAAATCATCCAACCATACTAAGGCAACATGCCAGAGTTTTGCTTTATTTAAACTGGAATTTTTTATGTCCAGAGGGCCATGTAAAAACCAGCAAACACACTAAACAATTAAACATTCAAAAGCCCAGACTATACAATAAGAAAAACAAACAGCTCAGAATTGCCGGAAAGAGAGCAAGACTTCACAAAGAGTACCTCAAATCTAGAGTCTTTATAGTTTCCAAGTCAAAAGACAAAACGGCAACCGAACACTAAACAAATCAGGAAAAAAGTAGGAAAAAAATAGCTGACAAGAAAAACTATCAAACATTTAAAATACCAGACTATACAACATGAATTACATTCAAGTCAGATGGCAAGACTTCGCAAAGACATCACTGTTGTAAGAAGTTTCATTTTCCAAAATGGCTATCGTTAATCAACACTACAACAAGATCAATACTGTTTTTAACAACATAAAATAAGTAACAAAGATAAACACACACTGTCTCAGCTCATGTATTCCACTTCCTGCTTTTCGTCAATGTATCTTTGCTACGAAGTATAACCTAATAGGCATAACCTAAAAATCACTCACAGGGTCCTTCAAAAGTTTCATTGTCTTCTTCCGACTGATGTGTTACTGTCTCATGCTTCTTTCACACTTGGAGGTAAATTACTCTTGGATTGCCACCTTTATTGTACCCTCTCCCCATCCCTTCTCAAATCCACATGGCAAGAGCCAGCAGCAACTCCTAATTGAATCGTGACACAGTAAGCGAGTGTCACTGCGGTAGGGGGAAGATCCATCTTGACAGGGACTGCTACAATTAATGATGCGAGGGAAATTATATATTTATTTAGAGCTCATTAGATTTGAAACCCCCTGCGGAGTCACATTATGCTCTCAAAAGGTCTCCCAAGGGAGTGCTTGTTTTGTTTAGGCTACATAAGTAAGCTTGAATGAAACATTGCTGATATCCTTTTTAAGTGCCTCAGCTTGTTTTTCTTCAGTAATAACTGCAAATATGGGACAATCCGAGGCGCAGGAGCTTATTACACCAATCCTCAAAGTAGCAAATTTAGTTATCATGAGTCTAGATGATAGGCTGTAAAGTCTTATATTAGTATTTTTTATTATTTCATTTTTGTTGTAATGTTGAGCATTTTGTGTTCTGGGTAACTGAATATCTTCCCATGTTACAGAGCTTGTAAGGTGACTTTGTGATTATTTTCAGTGGTGAAAAGACTCGAGGAAGGGAACTATGAGCTATACTGGTAACAATTCACTTGAGTGAAAGTAGTAATCAAGAAAGTAACTTACATAGCAGTAAATTAGTTATGAGTAATTACCTTAGAAATTACTTTTTACACGTCTAGAATTTACACAAGATGTTCTGTTTTCTATTTTGTCCTATTTTTCATTTGTTTATAATAATCATGGCCAACTTCATAAACATAAACTAAGCAATATACAGTACAAAGAAAGGAAAAGTTAGCTGGCTAGCTAACTTATCCAAATTTCAGTAGATTGCTTGGTTCATTAACTAGCTTATGTTAATTCATATACGTTTCTAGCTACACAGTTTGGTATTTAGCAAAGACGCCACTTACACACTATCTTGAGCATTACCTATAGGCTGTAGTAGCACTTATACATTTAATACTACAGATAATTTCTACCAAACATGAAAGTTTACTACAGAGACATCTTAAGTTTAATACAGACCTATCCTGCTGTAAAATATCAAAAGATCTTGCTAGCTAGCCTAGCTCATTCAGCTAGCTACAGCCTTAGCTGCATATCTTTCTACAGTTTGGATGTAGAGCTTTGAAATGTCAATAGAACATAGAATAGAATAGACAACAATTCATGGCTATGAATTGTGTAATCTGATCCCTCAACTTAATCTGTTTTCAGAATATCATACTTAACACATGGCCTCCAGTTGGAGGAATGGAAAATAACCAACATGCCACATCAGTGGCTCAGTACCAAGCACAGGTTTTATGTGATTTCATTTAAACAAAGGAATTCATTAGCTATTAGCGCTTTATGGTCACTTGCTTGTGCTATCATGTGTTCAGATACCAGACATGTCTTTGTCTATATTTCATTTCTGGAGCATTACTTTGAGAAATTTACTGAGCACTGCTACTGTGCTTCTGTAAATGAAACATCAATATAATAGTTCCCCACAGCTATATAGTTCATATGTGACACTGTCCAGTGTGCTAGTTTCATTTTCGTTGATTTGATGAACGCAGAGCCAGTTCACGACCCAAACTGAATGGACAAAAGAGATAATCAAGGTGAGGCTAGCAGCAAACTGCAGAATAAATCACTTCTCCAACCAATGTACAGAAGAATGCAGGACTTGGGGGATTATTGCTAAACCAAATTTAAAGGGGTGGCCATTTCACCAGAACAATAACTGATAAGCAATATGGCTGTGGCAAAGAAATTGAGACCATTTATTTTTGAAGCAAAGTCATTTGTGAAAACAGGCAAGACATCTAAGACAACAACTAAGGTGAACATATTGTTGTATTGTTACATTTTGTTTTTTTTTAAATATCTGTTCATTTATATTCCTCTTCACTTCCGAGGAGATGTGCTAGGCCAAACTCTGGCATGGCTGCTTTGACCTCTAGTCCACTGGAGGCAAGCCAAGATCTCCTTCTCTGTTATCAGCAGCTCTAAGTGGCCCCAAAGGAATGACATCCTGGCTAGAAGATGCCATCGTCTATCCGCCTTGGACCAGAACATCCTACACAATCCCCTTATCTTAAATCATTCTAAATCCCAGATGAGTCTCAAAGAACAACTTCTACTCGCACTGAAAGCAAGTGAAATATACGGCATGGTCCCTGGGTTCTCTACAGTCTGTACAGTCCTCACAGCAGTGCATCTTAATAGCCGTTTCACCAAGAACACTTTCGAGACCTGCTCATGCATTATACATTAAAGTCAGATTTGCAGTATGAGAATGCATTGCACTTTATTGCACATCATGGTGCATCTCTGGAGCAATAATGATAAATTCTTAGACAAAATTATCAGTATCTAACAGTCAGAAGGCAGCGTACTAGCTGGGCACTGTTTCTGAGCAATATCACATGTATCCTCAATCAAAACTCTCATAAATCTAATAACCAGGCCAGGAAAGTTTTGAAAAACATGGAGGACCTCTACTATTATGTCTTTGTTGTTGTGTACAGTCTTTTCCTTTATATATATAATTTATATATAATAATATTGGTAATGCGTATTTATTTATTTATTTACTCCTTGATTCATTCATTTATTTCCTTAATATATATAATAGTGCAAAGGTAGCATTCTCTCAAGTTGTAGCATGACCTCTGACCCCAATTTCCTGTTCACTTCCTCATTTTGCCTATATAAGCTCACAGTTTTCAGTGGCTTGCTGCAGTGTCCTGCCAATTCTCTAGTTGTGTGATTTCTAAGCCATGTCAGAAGTTGTACAGTGGTTAAAAATGAACTACCTGACATTATATGACCTTAAAGGTTATGTAGCTAGCAGCTAACTTACAGCTATGTAGCTAGCAGCTAACTTCCTGTTTAGCTTTAGCTAGCCGGCTACGTGTTACTCATAAAACAGTATTCTAGTGGTGGTTTATTATGCACTTGAAGTTATATGATGACTGAAAGACACTGCGAATGCAAGACAAAAAAGCCTGGTTTCTAAAGTTCCTTTTTAATTAAAATGGTGCACAGTGAGGTTCCTACTTCTGAATGATGTATAACAAGGATGCTGCCTTATTACAGTGCAAGCCTGCAAAGAATTTTCAATACCGAATCCAAACCGGCAACATATATTTAGCCCATATTTATTTCCAGAAGACTGACCCATGGTATTGGTTTGCAGATGCTTTTATGAACTGTAACACTGCTGATTCAGTGTCTCTGCTGCTCTCTAAATGCATTAGTTCTTTAGTAATTATATTACACTTATAATTATTAAGCCAGATATTAAAAGAGCTGGAAAACACTGATCTAAGCTTATAAGGGGCTAACATGCTAACTATTTCCCTTTGACTACAAAAAGAAAGACCTGTAGAGAGCCAGGAGAGAGAGGGAAGGAGAGGAGAGGAAATCATGCATTGTTGTCCCTCACATCTCCCTTGGAATGTTAATGCCTCTAGAAATCCTAGAGAATGCTCCAAGCTCCAAGCTCCAACAGATGAGTCAGGACTTAAGTGAGACAATCCCCTTGATCATGCTTAGCAAACTGATGCTAGTTTATTAGCTCTAGTTGTAAGGAATTCATCACTTTCACAGAAGTATGGTCATCAATCCCTAAAGCCTTTAAAAAGCAGGAAGACTGTTTTCTTCTAGTTTCATTAACATTGATGAGGATAATGGCTTCTGAAGGTGTTGGGACTGAAGAAAGTTTGGAGCACATGTGGCCTATTATTCCTCTATTAGTTAATGATGGTATGAATCAGAAATAATTCAATGCAGCTGTGAGATAATTAAGGAAGTGTAATTAAAACTGCTGGACCACAATGTGAGTGTGTGTGTGCGTGCATGTTGAAGAGGGGGTGTATTTTCATACCTTGTCAAATTCAGAAAAAAATCTTAAAGGTGTCGTTAATTAAGCCTTTGGCGTCTTTCCAACTAGAAGGACATACTTACAGTTTAACTGGGAAAGGAAGACTGAAGAGAAGACAGAACAGACAGGAGGGAAAGAAAGGCCTGGGCAGGAAAATGATCATGAGAAGCCAAAACGTGGATTTCAAAGTGTGCTCCACTGTTTAATTACACGCTCCACACAAACAATACCTATGTTCTACAGACTACCTCCTTTATCCTTCCATTTCACTATTAAGAATGAATTCTCCATGCTTTCAGCTACATGTGTGCATACACAACATGGCTGCCTATGGTGATCGTTTGGTGTTAATGCTCCGTGTCCATGTGGTGCAGTGCCATTGTAAATAGTGGGGGCAGTATAGCGCCATGTTGTCCACAACATACTAAACAAACTAGCAGTGTGTGTGTGTGTGTATACTGTTATTGAGTGCTAATGGATTGGTGTTATTGGTCAAAAGGATAATGCTGATCACAAACTCAAACACTAAACTCTGTGTCGAGTACTTTTGTTGGGCAACAACAGTGGAAGGTTTTATATAGAAAACGAGCTCGTCAGTGTGTTTAACATTGCTAATCGTTTGGCATATCTGATGGACAGATCTTTATCGCTCTAACATGCCATCTAGTCAGTGTTGTTTTAATCCCACAGATATTCAAGTGAGCATGTGAAGAGTTGCCCATGCTTCTGAAACTAAAAGCTAGATCTTAAATATCAGCTTCATTTTCTTCCTGTCTCCTGCATTTCTTAACTTCTTAACTTCTCTCATCATGCAATTCCAGATTCCAGTAAGCAATATCTTGGTGCTCTGCTTGTTGCCACGCTCTCATCTTGGACGGACGCCTGCAGAAGATTGGGGTAGATGTTGGAGCAGAGCTGGCATGCTCTGTCTGGTCTTCTTTTAATGCAGGTTTATAATTGATCCTTTCTCATCCCTCAGAGGACTGGAAGCAATCAGACAAAAGAGGGGTATTCCACTTCCTCTCATAGAACTATCGATCCAACCGTCTGTCACTCCTCCATACATGGTGCACGCTGCTCTACACTGACATGCATAAACCCACTACTGGAAAATGTGTGCGCAGCAGTTGGCATAAATCAAAAAGACACACTTGAGTAGGGCTCGAAAGTCTTTTTTTTTAAATCAATCAATTGTAACATAAATGCAATTTACTGTTTAACGAAAAGACTTAGTAATAAACAAATTATCTTCAGTCTTTTCTAACCAAGAATAAATAACTTACACTAATTCAATGAAAACACAAACACAAACACAGCCACTGTTTTTGAATAAAAAAAAATAGGGAAAAATGCCCTTGTAATTTACAATTTATCTTCAAAAAAATAGTTATGAAACGAAACAAAATCTTAAAACGTTAAACCAAATGTTAAAAAAAGATATATGTGTGTATCCCCCAATAAGGAAACAACCCAAAGCATGACAAAGTAGAAAACATACATTTATTTGTTTATATTTTAATATTTATTTAATTTTTTAAGTACTTTTGTTGCATCCCTCTTAGTCTCCAGATGTGATCTGAAGAAGGCAAAGTATCACATCTGGCAGAGTTCTAACTGATGTCAGGTACGTGAGCAGGTTGAATATTACAACTGAGAGAACCCAAAAGCTGTACAGAGAAATGGAAGGAGCCTGCACACAGTTACAAAAGCAATAGGTGGATATACAAAGGATTTGGGAAACATTGAACCAATTCGTTTTGCTCCTAAAAACAATTCTTTCACTGATCTTTACTATTCGACCACTTTCTCACTGTGATAATAATGGAACCATGACAGATCTGTAAAAGCTCATACACTGAGATCTCATTGGCGATAAATTAAATTGCTTTGTCTTATTTATCTTGTCCTGGAGGTGTGCAAAGTTTTGCACTGTATTTAAATTTTTTTAATAAAATGTGGCACAAAACCATTTGAAAAAATGAAATAGGGCTTTAATAGGATGTTCAAATCCGTTTATAGTTACATTGAACATCTGCAAAACTATGTCTTATCAATATTTTATAGCAGCTTTAAACAGACAATTCTTCCCCAGCTGTAGGCTTTTGAAATCATATCCAATATGCCATCGTCCCATCATGCCCCATGACTATTGCTGGTTCATGATGACATCTCCTGTGGCTTTGGAGGGGTGTAAGCTGTGCCGACACTGATCAAGGTAAAAAAAAAAAAAAATGGATGTGGCCAGACATTATATATATATATATATATACAGTTAGGTCAAGAAATATTTGGACAATGACAGAGTTTTTGTGATTTTGCCTTTATACTCCACCACAATGGATTTGAAATAAAACAATCAACATGTGATGTGATAACCATAATTTTAATACTTGGATGAAAATCCTTTGTAGTCAATGACTGCCTGAAGTCTGGAGCCCATGTTCACAAAACTCAAATTCTGAGTTTCCTCCCTGGAGAAGCTTTGCCAGACCTTCACTGCAGCCAGCTTCAGTTGCTGCTTGTTTGTGGGTCTTTCTGCCTTCAGTCTTGTCTACAGTAAGTGAAAAGCAGCTCTATTGGGTTGAGATCAGGCAACTGACTTGGCCATTGAAGAATATTCCATTTCTTTGCCTTCAAAAAGTCTTGAGTTGCTTTCGCAGTATGTTTAGGGTCGTTATCCACTGGTTTCAGTCCAAAGAATCTTATTCCAGAACAGGGGAGGCTTTTTTTAGATGATTTCTGGCAACGTCTAATCTGGCTTTCCTGCTCTCGAATGTTACCAGTGGTTTGCACCTTGTTGTAAACCCTCTGTATTTACATTCATGAAGGCGTCTCTTGATTGTAGATT
>CM074970.1:8765118-8782979 GCA_037577455.1 Pangasius macronema
TCTCCACCCATTCCAACCTGCCTGCACTCGCTTCTTCACCTCTTTCCCACACTCACCATTACTCTGGACTGTTGACCTCAAGTACTTAAACTCCTGTACCTCTTCACCCTGCAATCTTACTGTTCCACTTCCCTCCATGAACTCATTCGTATAAAAGTTGATGAATGAGTCCCAACATGTAAACACTGTTAAATCTATTTGTGTGTGTGTGTGTGTGTGTGTGTGTGTGGAGGGGGGGGGGGATGATACACACTACATGGACTCGTTAGTAGCTGGACCTGATAATAGTCTATTATCGATAGTATGTTAAATTTGACTCTTTTTTTTTTTGTCTTGAGAAGCCTGTCGAATAAATTGTACTTGAGTTTACTACCCTCTATGGGTTGCTTTAATGTTTATTGTCCTCCTTCATATGGGACTAAAGTGCTGCCATGTGCTTGTAAATGCATTTGTAAATAATTTTTATGCAAACATTTACAAATACAGCTGAAATATAAAATGGGTTTGCCCTCCTTCTCTTCCTAATCTCTAACTGAGCGTATTCATGCCTAAGAGTTTGTTAATTTGATGCAGAACCGAGTAAATTATGCAGTAGGTTCAATCACATTAAAATTACATTACTAAACATGTAATGCTTATTTACAGCTGCAACACATGAAAAACATGATGTTCTTGTAAAGGCCATTTGCACATATGCACACAAAGCCATTTTACCATCAGAACATAAATACTGTATGTAACAAAACATACACTTACCATCCACTTTATTAGGAATGCCCGCGCAACTGGACATTCATGCAATCATCAAATCAGGAAGTCAAGCGCTATAGCTAAAGTTCATATCAAACTGAATGGGGGAAAAACTGTGATCGTAATAATATTTTTAATATTTCAGTAATGTAACTCAAATAAGCACTCTTTACAACCATGGTGAGCAGAAAAGCATCTCCGAGCGCACAACAGATTGACCCTTGAGGTGGATGGGCTACAGCAGAAGACCACATCAACTACAATCACTCCTGTCAGTCAAGAGCAGGAATCTGAGGCTAGACACACTCACCTACAGCTGACGATTAGAGAAAATTCTAAGTCTGTCAGATTTCTTTGAGACTTCAATGGTCTTCATTCATCAGTCTTCTAGTAAAGTTTTGTGTCAACGTTTGCATAAGCCAAATGGAACTAAAAATGTACTTTTGTAAGCGTTATTTTCCTCGTATTAGTGTGTGTATGCTGATAAATGACAATCACCCGTAATTACTGGGCGCATACACACGACTGCTGATGTGTGTATGGTGATGGCGACAATACTCCATAACTTCACAGAGCAGAAAGCACAAAATGGCACTAAATGTTGTCAGAAGTTGAAGTGCTTTTGAGTCACATCTATGAGACTAAAAAATATATCATTTAGCACCACATCAGGAGATGTCACAGCACCTGAAAAGACCAACATATGGAGAGAAATTATGGAGGTGAATTTGGTGTCATCCATCCAGTGCAGTGTAAGTGAGGTCAAAGGAAATGGTTTGACACAAAAACTAAGCAAACTCCTGCTAATCGACAGAGTTTCTCTCCAAACCACGACAAAGCATTTTTAAAATAGACTAGATGTCATGGCAGAATGAAATGACTTTTAAGCCAGCCTGCATCCTCCGAAACAAAAAGTTCATATCGGTCTCCTAAGGGCATCGTGTTCTGACTCTTCCAGTAATATCAGTTCTGCTATTTGCACCGCCTCGGCTTACAGCTACCAACACCTTAACTGAACAACTAAACTTATTTGTGTATAAGCCTATATGAAACAACAGGTCTAAAGATACTTAAAAAAATATTGTGTGTATATTAGAAATAAATAAATTCAAAGATTTGAACTTGACAGTGTAATCTGTATATAAAAATGCAGTAACAGTAGTGTTGAACATTTTTAACTTCGACGAGTTAGCTCCAGATGTCATAAAATAGAAGAACATACATTTAAAGGTGTCACTCAGGAGCAGGAGAAGGATATGGAAGCTTTTTTCCGAATATAGGGGGTTTTCAGAATGCCATTTTTTTTGGAAATGCTCATATGAATGATTTGCACATAAATCCATTCATATCCAGCTTGATAAATGAGGCTCATTGTACGTCAGTTTCAGTTCTATTTGGGAATTTGAGACTGCTAGACTCGCACCAATAGATGCGGTATACTAAGGCAGCCTGATCTACCTCTCGCCGCATTATTTTAACCCATGTGCACAATCGTGGCACATAGTAGAGGTGTGCATTGAGACTCTGCTCTCATGGGATCCGACTGAAAAGTTGCTGAAGTGAGCAGTTTTTATTTTCATGCAGGAAATTGCAGATGCTTAGATATGAAGGCCGTTTACTGTGTTCTTTCATTCATTCTTAGCAACTGCTTTGTCCTAGTTAGCAGTTCTGTGTTTTAAAGTAGTAATTTGTTTATATTTTGAGAAACAGAACCAGCTAATTTTCACTAGAGAATATAGAGCAGGTACAAACCAAAACAATAACTGCAGATGTGGATGAATATGTTCTGACCTGTACAACCTAACAGAGTTTGTGAAAGGTATTGATACAGTTTTACCTTCATACTGGAAAAGCTAAAATATAAATTTAACATATAAATATAAATTTGACCCATACATCACCATGACACACAACAAAGTCTGGCTATGTCATAGGATGATGTACATTATATGGCCAACGGTTTGTGGACACCTGGTCATATGTGGTTCTTCCCCAATTTCAACCTTCGTCTGTTAACCTAGCTTACAAAGACATACGACATCGTAATGTCAAAGGGAAGTGACCTCGATTGCCGCCCAAACATGTTCCAGCATGACAATGCCCCTGTGCACAAAGCGAGTTCCATAGAGACATGGTTTGCCAAGGCTGGAGTGGAAGGATTGAGTGACTTGCACAAAGCCCTGAACTCAACCCCACTAAACACCTGTGAGATGAACTGGAACACTGACACCCTAGGCCTCCTCACCCAACATCAGTGCCTGACCTCACTAATGTTACTGAATGAGCAATAATCCCCACAGCCAAGGTCCAAAATCTAGTGGAAAGACTTTCCTGAAGAGGGGAGGTTATTGCAGGGTTTGGGATGGGATGTTCAAAGAGCACATGGGTCTGATGGTCAGGCGTCCACATACTTTTGGCAATATAGTGAGTGTATATATGATATAACATTCTGGATAATGTAGATAGCCAACCTATGGAATCTGTAACTAAATTTTCACCTAGGAATTGAGTAAATTGCTAGCTAGACAAGATTATCTAACTGGAATTTTGGAGTCTTAGCAATGTGTGCTCCATTGCTCTAGGGTCGACAAATCATACATTCATTAGCACAGGGGCATAGCTATTAATTGAGTTTAAATTAAAAGTAAGGCTTGAATCCTTGGGATGTGGTGTATTTACATAGTATGTTGACACGTGATCATAACAGCCATTGGAGGGTCTTCCATGTTTTTGGAACGGGATGTTCAATGGTCAGTTGTTCACATACTTTTGGCCATACTGTGTTTGTGCCTTGGCAAAAAGACATGAGCTGTGGTGATCCTTCATCACATGACACTGTTTGAGTCTGCTAGCATCTTGATGAAGTATTTAAATATGAGGTAACTATGTATCAAACTGTTTTTACTCACTGTTTATACCTCCCCACTCTGATTCCGGAAAGAATATCTAGCATGTGTTCATGCTAATTAATACGGCTATTAAAATGAGTTCCTACCAAAAGTCCAGGATTTACATGTTTAGTGCAAGAGGTAACAGGATTTGAAAAATAGTAGCATGCCACAGCATGAACCACCATATGAACCAATGGTTTTCTTCTCCATAAATAAAAATGAAGTAATATTTCAAAGAAAACTAAACTTCGCTAATAGCAATTGTTTAATGTGGCTCTGCTAACTGATGTGGAATGTGCTTCCTGAGAAAAAGTCTATGGTATTAGACTATTTCATTAAAAATTCAGAAAAGATTTAGAGCACAACATCCACAGCAGTGGGAAAACAAGCGGCTTAGTGTGTGTGCAGTTATACATATACAATTAACATCCAGTGAGGCATACATATCAAACTAGGAAAATGTTGTCAAAATTAGTGTGTGAGTCAAACAGAAATGCAGCATATTTTAAAAACCAATTATTCACAGAAATATGTTGAATATGCCTGCAGGAATTACAGATTCAACATTCAGATTATTCCTAGTCTTGTAAACAGAATAATGATTTAGTGTTTTTTTTTTTGTTTTCTTAATTTTCATTTGCATATTATTTCGACACTGCTTGTTCATAGAACTCAAAGTCAGACAAAATATTTCTGACAGACGGATTCACTTTCTACAATAAAAAAAGAGAGAGAAAGAGAGGGAAAAAAATAAGACCAGCCAAAGGCTAGAAGCTGTCTGATTGGGGTGGCCACTCAGAGATAAATGCGTGCTCTCCAGTCATCGAGAAGCTGAGAGATGTGCCTGCTTTGCCCGACAGCAGCATTTTAATTAGCAGCTTGTTGGAGCTGATCTGAACTCTGTCTTTTGGCTTCGAATAGAAGGGGTCAAGGATAAGACTGGCTTTGGGGCCTACTGCTGAAATCAGTAGTAAACAGAAAAGTAACAGTTTAGAGATGGGATAACTCAGTGCAGCGGATTAGAGTCTGAGATGTGAGCTGTCATAGTGACGGCTCTATATCATTAGGTCTATTTCCTGTAAGTAGACAGAGGAGTGAGCCGTGTGGTGCATAATACATACTTTAGGGTAGTCACTCACTGTCCATCTGTCTTTGCACATGAAGACTCATTTTTCTATCTACCTCTGTCACTGAAGAAAGTTGCATTTAAACATTGGATGGCACATACTGCCACCCAATCCATCATATGATCAGTTTTATACGAAGCCATAATGTTATTTTTGCTCAGGATTTATTGCCCTAAGAATAATGCTGGTAATTCAATACTTAATTTACTTAATACAAGTACTAAATTAGCTTCAGCTGACCAAACTGAAATAATGTTGTAGCAGAAATGTTTAATGTAAAAAAAAAAAAAACTAAACATGATCCAGCTCAGCTTTTTTTAGCTGCAGGTTATCCAATCACTCATTAGAAAGGGAAGAATTTCTATACATAGATTTTTCATTTTATTTAATTCCTCCAGTCTGATTAGTAAAGTGACAACGTGGCTAATTTAAAAAATAAAATAACATTTGCCACATTGCTCTCATGGTGGAAGGAGTGGTATGCTCTCTCGCTCTCGTGTCAGTCACAGCGATACTAGCAAATTGCAGGCATAATGTGAGCTCTTGTATGTGGAAGAGGGTAGATAGCACTTTATTCTGAGGGTGTTACGCTGCCCTGTGATGCACCATTATCAGCAGATGCGGTTTGAAAAAGATGCTTTTGGCTAGCTTCCCATGGTGGTGGGTCAGCCGAGGCTGGGTGTGAATTGGCAGGTAACCAAATGGGTAAAAGGAAGTTTATTTTCACTATTGGTTGATGGTTAGGCACAATCATCTCAAACCTGATGCAAAATTATGATATTTTAGTTGATAGGTACTATGTAGATTCTTTGTTCTGAAATTTCCAGAGAAAAGAGTTCTAACCTGTGATACAAGCCTGTCCTGTTAAACCTTTAAGGGGAAATGTATGGGGGGAAAAAGGGGTCTTGTATGGTTGAAAAATAGAGGGAAACTCTGGCACAATTTACGTCCCTTGTTAGTAAGTATGGCTGGCAATCCCAAAGGTATACTGTTAGATATTCCTATACTTGTGGGAACATTTGATCCCCACAAAAAATATAAAAAACATGCCCACTGTAACAAGCTCCACACACCAACACCAGTAGATGATTTAAATCTCTGCTATATTCAGGTCTGTAGTGACATCATCTACATGTTATAACAGATTATAGTTCTAGACAAAACACATACAAATTTATTAGACGTAAATAAATAACAAAGAATGAATAGGGTTTTTTTTTTCCACAATCGACTGTTCTAGTACATACTTGCATATTATTCATACACAATATATACAGAATGTCAGAAAGCTAGACAGACATACACACACAAACCCACACACCCCAACCTCTGTCTGTGTGCTGATAGAACAGTTTCCAGTCCAGTGCGCTACCACTCCCTTGATGCTCTCAGGCAATGAAGCAAGAAATGATAGCTCCATAACTTCAGTGTATGCAGATATTCCCTCATCAGCTCCCACCTGTGTGCGTCGCAGAGTGTGTATGTGTCTGCGTGTGCATGCTTGCACAGGAAATACTGCTTGTCCCCACTAGCAAACTGTCTCTTCAATAAGCATTTCATTATCAGCAAGACGACATTCCCCAACTGCACTATTTCCAAAGACAGCTTTGGAGATATGTTAGAAAACGCAAAATGATAGTCAAAAGGAAAGCCACCTTCATATTGCCACGGAATTTTTTTCAGATGAAAGTGAATATCTCTATGAGATCTATGAGAAAGCAATTTCTTTTCATACTCCAAGCTGGGTTTACACAGCCTGTTTAATGGGAAGGGAAATACTGGTTAAGAATGAAATAAACAGGAAACTATTTAATTAGCATGCATGGAAGGCAGACAATCTTTTCAGAATCAGGAATGTGAAGGTATGTGGAAGCACTGATGAAAATAAAGTGCAGCTCTAGCGCAATATTTTGTGGTTAAACATAGTGAGAGGAAATAAAGACATTAGCCAGATTTGAATATCTTAATTGTAATGTGAGGACAGAACACCACACATGCTCACAGTGGAAATGTTCGGCAACGACTTGCTGATTTTTTTTGTTGAGAGCACAAACACAGTGTGTTACATGGGTATAATAAACTCATTTCTTTGCCAGATCAAATACAGTTTTATGCAAAAGTTTGGGCACCCCTGACCAAATGATATTTTGCTGATTTTTGAAGAGAAAAGAAGGAAAGATAACCTTTTATACTAATTTAAAAATAACATGTTTTCGCAATGTTTTACTCAGTTAATTTGTATTTGATGAACTTCAAAAAAATTGGAAAAATATAGTAATAATAGTAATTGCAAATGTTTGGACACCATTCCAGTTGTAAAGTCTCAGAACTTAATTAACTCCTTGGGCCTTAACTGTCTGATTAGGACTCATTAGGCTGATCCAGGACTGTCATTATGAATTGTCAGCTAACTGATTCTGACTCTTCAAACACTCAGCAACCACGGGATCCTTCAAGCAGCTGACTGAGGATCTGAAAATGGAGCTAGATGAAGGCTATAAAAATATATCAAAGCATTTCCAGCTCACAATTTCCGCTGTCCAAAATTTTTAATTTATGGGAAACTGCAACCCAAGCCAAGATCTAGAAGACCAAGAACACTCTCGGATAGAAGTGGCTGTATTCAAGGCCAAGCAAAACCCCCGGGTGACACTAAGAACCTACAGGAACGTTAAACTGACACAGCAGAGATGGGTCACCATTCTACTCTGCTTACAAAAACATGATCTGCATGTAAGAGTCATCAGGAAACCTAACTTATGACCCTAGTACAAATATCCAAAACAACATCTAGATAAGCCAGAGGCATTTTGGAAACAAGTGCGGATTGATGAAATATAAATGTAACTCTTTGGCCACAATCACTAGAGGTAAGATTGGAGAAAAAAGGAGCAGCATTTGATAAAAAAAAAAAAAGAAAACCTTACCAGTTGTTAAGCATCAGGGTAGCTCTATTATGACAGTGGCTGAGAAAACATTGCACAGGTAGAAGAATATGGAGAATGGATTCCAGTAAATATCAGCAAATTCTGGAAGCAAATGTTATAGCCAATCAAGAATCTGAAGCTGAAAGGAAACTGGCTTCTACAAAAGGACAATGATCCAACACATTCCTCAAAATCCAGTCTGAACTTTTTCCAGAAACACAGGAACATCATTGAAAATCTGCTGGTAGATCATAAACATGCTAGGCATGGAAGACTGCCCAAGAATAGCTCAGAACTAGAAGCATTCTGCAAGGAAGAGTGGGTGAAAATTCCTAAAATAAGAACAGAATGACTGTCCAAGCTATGATATCTGTGAAACGGGGTGTTACCAAGTACTAGCTTAGTAGGGTTTCCAAACCTTTGCATATGCCACAATTACTATCTTTAAATTCATCTAATCTAAATTGCCTGTGCATTAACATTCAACAAAATGTAATTTGGCCAAAGGTTTCCTAAATGTTTGCATACAAATGTATAATACAATCCAGTTTAAAGGAAAAATAATAGAACGTTGACATGCCTGCTTAATCATCTAGTCAAACTAGTGTAGCTTTGAGACACATCCAAGCTAAATGATCGCGTGACCATGAATATATCCTGTGTTATTAGACCCAGTCCACCATGTGCCAAGAAGGATTTCATTGGAATCCTTATATAAGTGTTGAATCACACAAAATTACCAGTTTCTCGCTTCCATTTTGACACTTTAATTGCCTAAATGTTTTGAAGCATTTTGCTTAGAGACATGTGTACTGAGTTATATAACCAAGTGCATCAGCTTCTCAACAAGGGTGCGTTTTGTTTTTGTCTCCTTGAACATGTCAAAACGACAGCCAAATTTAGAGACGATCATTTCTGTCTATTAAAAAAAGGGCTTAATCCCACTGGAGCCACTACCTCGAAGGGCAGTAGTCAAATGGCATTGTGTGTAACGTAAGACATTTGTAACCAAAGACAAAACAGACCAAATATTTATGAAAGAATTTTACACTTAACAAGTCATCACAATTTTATTACAATGAATCTTGAACAATGCTGAAAAGCACATGCTAATTATAAAGATTAACATGCAAGCTATTCTGGGTGGATGTTTCCTTCGAGCAGCATTAAATAATGTGAACCATTAAGACACACTGATCTGATGTACTGTATATCTTGCGCTTAAAAAATAACAAAGTACAGCAGCCAAACAAATTTGCATCACAGAAAAATACATTTGCAAAAATACAAAAACAGATACAAAAATACAAATACAAAAATAAATAAACTTGGAGAAAATAGCAGCTGACTCTGATGCAGTGAACCGTAGTAGGGGAACAAGTCTCTGTGGCCATATAACGGGCCTCATGCTGAGAAGGGGACTGAGTGCACGCTCCGGATCCCCCTTGCGACTGTCACAGATTGGCTGAACCATCGCTCTGCTCTTATACCCTGTCAACCACAGTTGTGCAGGTTGGGGACCACATAGCTTGCTTGCCTTTGAACCTCTGTTTGAGAACTCCAAGGCTCTTCATGTGCCACAAAAAACTCATAAATATTTCATTTGGAGAGCATGGCTGACAATGACGTGCTGAAAATGACTGTTTCAGAGCCAATTGTCTCGAGCTGACTTCTTGTGGTCAGAGGTGTTAAAAGAAAAATTAGCTCCTGTGCTGATAAGAGGTGCGACTATTAGCAATGACATGGCAGCATCTTATTAAAGGCAGCCCAGGTGAATTCGCCATTTACATTATTTACTCACTTGGCAGATGCTTTCATCCAAAGTGACTTTTAAGTGAGGCAGGCTGCAATTAAGGCATCTCGCTGTTAAAGGAGTCGGCAGTAATACATGTGCCGCAAGTTTCCACCAACAGACCAGAAACAAGTACAAGGTAGTTTTAGACCAGAATAGAAAGAACCACAAGTAAACACAGGTGCTAATACTGATGAGTGCCACAAAAAGTACTCACAAAGCAGTGTAGGCAATCATGAAAAATACAGGTTTACCTTAAAAGGTACTAGCAATTGAAAACGCATAGATAGGCAGACAGTATACATTAGGGCTGTAATGCAGTGTCACTATCTGTATCAGTATTTGTTTAGTGGTCCAGATATCTGTATCTGGATTTGAATTTGAACTGGAAGCTGGCATGGTCTAAATCGGACGTTTTATTTTTATTATTAAATGCGAACCATACTACTATGCCCTCAGAAACACTGGGGAGAAAACACAGATGCTGGAAGTCATTTTTCTTTTTATTTGGCAAAATAGAAACTAGCATAAATTTATCCTCAGCTATATCATTCAAGTTCATAATTCAATCAGATTTACTTTGGGTTTGTTACATCATAGAAAGATCAGAAAAGTGTCCTGAACTTGCCATCAGAATCTACACTGAAGCTGCGTAACAGTGCTGTTGTGAGTCAAAATAGGGTCCTGAAAAAAAGCATTTCATTATAATGCCTGTACAGATTTCCAGGAAGTTTTAATTTTAAAAACAAATTCAACACCAAATTAAGAACAAGAATTTTATTTAAAAATGTTATTCTTTTGTATAGAAATTGTATAGAAATACAGTTTAAAAAATATGGTTTTATTTTGGAGCTCAGTACTTCAGTGTTTAGGTAAGCCTACCGGAGAAAACCACTAATTTTAAAAAAGAACAACTAATAGTGTGCTTCCTGTTCACTTCTGTATTTCTATCTGTTTAGAATACATCATCTGTTCATTTCGAATAATGTATTACGATTTGGTTACATGCTTACATACACAGAAAGAGTGTTCAAATGCCTCAGAGGGATGTCGCAGTTAACAAGACTATGCTAAGTGTAGTTTTGCCAAATCACCATCTACTGAACATCAATTTTACATGCTATGAGATCCAAGATGTACCTCCTATCCAATCTCACTGCTGAGAAAATTGCTTATCGGTTAGAGGCCTGCTAGCATGCTGTTAGCAGCCGATGATTCCAAGTCCTGTTCATTAACAGTTAAAATGGATGACTGCAGAAAATAATCTGCCATGGATGTAATTGACTGTTACAGCTCCTTAAGAATAATTAAGTGATTAATGAGAGAGCAGTGAGTACTCTTCATAGGCAGCAAAGTGTTTATTTTTTTTTAGGTGCTTATAATTTCCATTGGTAAGAATCATTGTTTAGCAAATAACTTTTCCTTTTGGGAGTTATTAGCAGATAGCAAGCCAGTGTTTATGGCAGTGCTTGAAAGTACTTTTGATGTCAGGGTCCCCTCAGATGTTGTGGATAATGGACTTCAGGACTTTCCAATGGCATCAATTGACCTTGCATTTATTTTCTACAAACACTCAGTGGTCTGTTTGGCTTTCTCAGTGTTTCCCTGCCTGTCTTATTGCAGATGGTACATTCAGCTGGGCTTGCCAGTGTCCTATTGGTATTAATGGTATTCTTAAATACAACACCATGAAGCAAGTACAGCCTTAGACACAGCCTCTGACAATTCACCCACGCATCACAGAGCATCTGATATCTTTCATACACTTTTTTTGTCCACAGGCTTCAGGATCTTGAAGATTCCAATCTGAACCATTGTGTATGCACACTTCTGTGCACCATTTTCCAACTTTCCAAACTTTTGAACAGGTTGGCAGATATTTTCAGCTTGCAGTAATCACCCTGTTATTGGTATTCCTAAGAACAACACCATAAAGCTTCTAAACCTTAGCCTCAGATGATCTACCCCCAGGCCATGGAGAATCTAATATTTTTTGTATACTTTTCTGCCCACAAACTTTAGGATCTTGAAAGTTGTAACCTGTACTTTTGTGTATGCCTCAGTTCACAGTCTATGCCTTAGTTTAAGCAACAAGAAGCTTTTGAACACTACAACAAAATGAGCTGAGCAATATGTAGTAACTAGATTGAGAAAAGTGAGCTATTTTGCCAATGGGCTATGGGAAAAGCTCTGTGATTTGTCATTTCCAAAGTCAGTCAAATGTCCTTGTCCTGGGAACGATGGTGATTCTTGGCCATGTTTAGCACACTCTAGGGAATGTTACATGTCTGAATTGCCTCCTATATTCCATATGCTTTGACAATTGCTCAAGTGGATTCTTCTACCATTACAGTTTTTGTATCATCTAAGATGTTTCAGTAGTGATAGGAACTGAATTTGAATCAAGAAGACATAGAGTGGTTTTCAGTGACTGCCTGGATGAACTGCAGTTTGTTCTCTTCCAACATAATCACTTTAAATTCTCGAGATCTCAATTATAATTGAAAAGCCATTATTTCTACAGCTTGAAATTAATTTCTTCTAAATAAAATGGTTTGATCATTGGTTATTGCATACTTTGGAATATTGCAATTAACACTCACACCTGCATTTTCACTGAAAGACTGAAAATCCATCGCTGCAAAATCTCTGATGTAAACGGAGCCAGTTTCCTGAGCAACCTCTTCTATTTCGAGCGATCCACCTCTGCACAGGTAATGTCTTGAGATGTCGTTTGCATTTGTTCAGCAAGATTCGGGAAGTCCTTCCAAACTGCTTTGACAGTGTACTGGCAACACAGAACATTTTGAAAATCTTCAGCAGGCTTATGTTCACTTGGGAGGCAGCCTCAATGAGCAGTCTGGCATTTCTGAAGACAGGTGGTAAAATGTGTACAAGTAAAATATTTTAAAGTGGTTACATCTAGTTACAGTCTCCCATGCTTCATGCACTGCGGGCGTCAGCTTGTGTGCAAATCAATGCACATACTCCTGAAATGGAAATCCTTCTTTAGCCTTGCAGTTCACATCCTGTCTGCTTTTGGTCAAATGATCAGAAAACTTCTACCATAATTGACTTCATGAACATATGAAAGAATTATTGAACTTTAGTCTGGATGTCATTGACATTTTGGTTTCTCTATGTCCATCGCACATATCTGACTGGTTTCAAGGATCCAGTTTTGTTCAAATTCTCTCTTATAGTGCAATGAGACTGCTTGTTTTGCTGACTGCTTGCGTTTCCTTACGTTGCTACAAAGTATGTTGTTCCTATGCTGTTAGACGTTTCCGAAAAAGAGCATCATTAACATTACTCATGCAGCAACGAAACTTTGTAAAAATGGGACTGTTTGTTTTTTAAGTGGAATTTGCACATTTTTTGAATGGTTAAATGAATATGTTCTTAGATTCAACATTGAAAATTTGGTTTCATGGATTAAATGTTACTGGAACTATTCTAATGATTAGTTGCCATTAAATGTGAACCCTATGTATACAATTCATTGAAATCAACAGAATGTGGAACCAAATGAATTAAATACAGAACTCAGCAGAAGTACAGAACAAGAGGACAGTAAATTTCTGTGGAAAAATGGTCAGCCAGGCGATTATTTATGCTGCTAAAATATTAATGTGAAATCCGTCTATCTGAATTCTAACCATATACTGGAATACGCTGGGCTGCTGGTTCACACTTAGTTTTTAATAGTGGTGAGAGAAGCTGATTCGATTGTCTATTGCTGCATGGCTAGACACATTGATTTATAACCTATACATTCTAACTCAAAGCTGTATATCCTCCTAAAATGGATACAAAAATAATGTACCCAAACTTATGCCATAAAAGAACACCAAATTGTAATATCATCTGAGGAGACAGTGTAGTCAACAACAAAGTGTTCGTAAAGCTCTGGCATTTACCTGCATGCCCCTTACTCGCACACCTTTTGTGACCCAACTGTCATGTTTTATTTACTATAAATTGTGTGATAGAGTTTAGTAAAATGGCGTGCTTAGTGTAGCATGAGAATGCCAAACTGCGACAAAACAACTCTGTCAGCCAATTCTAATGCACACTCGCACAGTGCAAACACAAGCAAATGTCATTTATGCTCCAAACCAAATTACAAAGCAGAGGCGTTGCAGCATAGTTCACATGCTGTGGTTTGAGCAAGGACCTATTTTTAACTACTAGAGCAACTAAAGCAGGAAGGGTATTTGATATTATCTGGAATATGTGCAAATAATAAGCACACTGCCTAATTGCCTATCAGCTGAGATGAATTGGGTCCAGCTCATATTCCTCAGGCTGAACACTCCCTCTGCTGAGCACAGCTGGCAGTGCTTCAGGACGGACACACGTGGCATGAGTTGCTCTCAGAGGAAGGACACAGAGCAGAAAAAAACAGTGTCCAAATGTGTGTTTGTGTGAGCACAGATTCGCATGAGTCAATGTTTGTCTGAGGATGTGAAGGGAAAAACACAGAAAAGGTGTACATGTTTGTATGGATTGGTGAATGCATGTGCCTGAAAAAAGCATATGAGTCAGTGTCTGCTAACATGCTGCACATTCAAAAATACGGTCTGGTCCAAACAGGAAATAATAGCCCTCGATCTTCTGGTTTGTTTTCCACAAACATGAGTCATTATTACTGTTCAGTTATATTTAAAGAGCTGCTTGGTTTAACAGAGGCTGCATCTTAAATGGCATCCTTTGCACTTTAGGTCTGGTTCCTCTCAAGGTTTCTTCATGTCCTCTCAGGAGTGATCTACATCTACATCTGAATTTCTGTAAAGCTTCTTTATGAACATGCCAATTGTTACAAATGAAAATTAATTGAATCTCAAATTGAGCACTAACACTTTGCACCAAACTAATGTTGCAGTTTACTTCACTGTACCTCACATCATAGATGCCAGAACATCCTCCACTTGAACAAATGCTGCTTTTAAAAGCCAAAATATCCAATTTAAACTTTTTGCTGCTCATTGGCATCCATGGCACTGTGCCGTTCTCCCTCCATGTGTCAGGCTTTTAGCAAATTAAATGGTACACACTTCATTTTTGAGGGTTTTAGTAGATCATCCAGATTCATTAAGTATTGCTAGTATTACAAGTATTGCTATGTTTACCAGTGTGAAAACACTATGTGCACTAAAAGTGCCCAGCATTTGTGCTGCTGCCATTTTTCCTTTTTCTCGTTGACCAGCTTATGAGGTGCAATAAAACAGCTTGTTGATGAAGATATGAATTTCCCTCAGTAGTAAAGATAAAATAAAATTGAACTGAATATAAGCTCACACTAACATTTGGCACAAAACTAAAATCCCTGAAATTGTTGAAGAAAATACAACTGATATAGCAATATGAGTATGATATCAACACAATACAAACCCCTGTGAATCCACATCCCATATGATCTGAAAACTAAACTAGCTTCCTTCAGCAATTTTGCTATGGAAATAGCTTGTCCTGGTATGTTTCTTCAAGAATTTAAATGTATGAGCAGGTTGTGTACCTTAAATACTGTTCTCTGATGTTGGTACTAATCTTCAACAGGTGCTATAAACCATACAACTGAAACCTTTGTTACTGGACTGATGGCTAATGGAGAAAAAAAAAAAAAAAAACACGTCCTGTTATCTGGTGCCAAAAGTTAAAGGACTTCTGCTACATTCAAACATAGTCTGCTTTACAAAGCGATCCCATATAAACAGCCCTCTCTTCTGATGTTGACAGCGACTGTTTACATGCACACCAAATCCTGTTTAAGGTTTATATTCGGCTTGCAGCTATATTCAGAATAAGATGTTAATATGCATAAAGGCATCGGAATATTCCTGTGTACATGGTTGTTGTGAGTATGCCGATCTACACCAGCTTTTCCTTTCCCGCTGTTATTTCCTGGGGGATTTAAGATGCTGATTACAGAGTATGCTCAGTTATTAGTTTTATTTATCACTACTTTCTCACACTAAAGTAATCAGGACTCTAACACTTGTCACCATCAAAAATCTCCAACAACACAACCCCGAAATAGAAAGGGTCAGATAACCATCTATTAAGCTAAGCATCTGTTTGCACCCACAATTCCTTGCAGTTTGAGTATGCGCATGTGTCTCCTTTCAGTGGATTTTCTGAATAAGGTGTTTTCGTACAACAAATTTCCGATTAAAACAGGCATATTCCAGGCATGGGGATCGGAAATTGGGGAATCAGAATATTGTCTTAATCAGATTGCGGCGTTTACATGACTCTATACAAATTAGAACTATTGCCAAATTATTGCCAAATTCTGATTAACATCGGAATATTGATGTGCATGTAAACGTAGTCAATGTTGTTGTTTCTCAATATGGCAAAACCCGTAAACATTCGGTTTGCCGTCAATGCTAAGTTTTATTACAGTATAATTGTAGTCAAACCAAGTCCTTAACAAGAGATTTATTAACATATCTGAGGTAAATGTTGATATTCTTGATGTTTTTATGTTGTTTTTACTGTCACTACTGTCACACAAGAGTGTGTATCCAAGTAAAAGAGCATAAATATCTGGGAATTTGTGAGAAAACGTGTAAATCTGTGATAAAGACAATGATTATGCGTGCTTGTGTCCGAGTTGTGTGCAAACGTAACGCAAACGCAAACGCCAATGCTTGACCTCTTCTTCCACTCAAGCGCAAAGAGAGCATAACCTATTTTCATACCATGCTGGTATGACTTCCTTCCTTTACCACGCTTCTAGCCTTAGCTGCTATTGAAAGACTGTAAAACTGACCTTAGACATAGAAATGGATTTGAAAGCAGCACGGCGTCGAGTTCAAACAAACACCTCAGACAGTTCCTGTAGTCTTGTGTTTAAGAGAAAATCATGTTTAAAAGAAGATACAGACTAGTATCCAGTGTATCTGTTTGCTCAATGGAAAGTTTAGTGCCTTTCTTGGTTGAAGGATAATGTACATAGCTAACAAGTAATGCAATCTTCTACCCTTGTGCAAACTGCGTACCTAAATCACTGTGCACTTGCCTCAAATGACATCCCTTGGGAATGTTTGTTTCATCACAGTTTAAAGTCCATATTAAAAATTAATCATACAAATCATGTTAGAACAATATTATAGATATAGATAAACCTCAGTCTTACAGAAAAAATAAACGCTTGACTGCATCGTATCAGTCTTTCACGCGATTGCTCTGTATGAGACGTTCCATATGCACAGACCTATTTTAACCAAGCTAGCTTCTACCACTATGCTATTTGAATATGATTGATAAGAAAATAAATAATTTTTTGTTCAACATATTTAGCATAGCCCACTTAATGCATAAAGTTTGTGCTCATGAAATCGTGTGTAACTTCTCCACTTCTCTGCAAACACAATCAGCCAAGGGCTAAGGTAGTGCAGTAAGGTAATGCTTTTTTTTTTTTTTTTTAAATAAATAAATAGTTTCCACATGGCATGAAAGCCTGATTGTGTTTGCAGAGAAGAAGTTGGACTTATTTTAGGAGCCCAATAAGTGTACGTTGTGAGAAGCACAAAATTTATGCATGAGGTGGGCAACGTTCAATATGTTAAATAAATAAATAAATAAAATAAATTCCTCGCATGTTGCTATCTTATGGGACCTGTTTTTTGTTTTTTTTTTCCCCAAGCTGTAAGATTTGTTCAAGAATCTGACAAAAGATGAACCATGGCAGAGTTGCAGGAATTACAGTGCCATCAATTACTCATAAGTCTCCCACTAGCTTGTCATAATTTAAAACCCTTTACACCTTTCTTGTAAGATGTGATACAAAAAAAAGTCTCATGTACCTGAATACTGAGAGTCAGAAGTTTTACTAGGAATCTTTGCTGACAATTATTTCTATTTCGCTCTTTAGTAAAATGTCTGAGAAAGAGACAAAGTAAAATAAATAGAATATGAGAGCGAGATCTGGCTACTGTCTGTAAATTTAGATGAAGGAGAAAAGCAGAAATAGCTTTAAAAATGTAGTTAATATCCATCAGAACTCTCAGAATTGAGAATCTTTATTCCTACTCATTACAGCTCAATTGTAAAATCTGCTGAGAACATTATGCAAATAAATGGTTAACCCGGGTATTTTCATTCATTGATATTAAATAATTACTGAGAGGAAAGGTCAAACACTGCACTTGCCAGTCTTGCTAAGCAAGAAAATGAAATAAAGCTATAACAGACCAGAGTAGTGAAAGTAAGAAACTGATTATACACCCTTGATAATACATTCAGGTTGTGAAAGTCATAAGTTTGAATGAAAAAAAATATATATATTCTTCTATTGGGGTGTTTTGCCAAACTTTGGAGTTCTCATCAGTTGAGTTCGCTCGCTGCTGCTGGGGCCCCATATGGA
>CM074970.1:8825378-8849899 GCA_037577455.1 Pangasius macronema
CAATATATTACTGCTTATGCTAGTGCAATATATTACTGCTTATGCTAGTGCAATATATTACTGCTTATGCTAGTGCAGTATATTACTGCTTATGCTAGTGCAATATACATCTGCTTATGCTAGTGCAGTATATTACTGCTTATGCTAGTGGAATATACTTCTGCGTATGCTAGTGCAATATACTACTGCTTATGCTAGTGCAATATATTACTGCTTATGCTAGTGCAATATACATCTGCTTATGCTAGTGCAGTATATTACTGCTTATGCTAGTGCAATATATTACTGCTTATGCTAGTGCAATATACTTCTGCTTATGCTAGTGCAGTATATTACTGCTTATGCTAGTGCAATATACATCTGCGTATGCTAGTGCAATATACTTCTGCTTATGCTAGTGCAATATATTACTGCTTATGCTAGTGCAATATACTTCTGCTTATGCTAGTGCAATATATTACTGCTTATGCTAGTGCAATATACTTCTGCTTATGCTAGTGCAATATACATCTGCGTATGCTAGTGCAATATACTTCTGCTTATGTTACTTTGTAAACCTGATTTGCACGTGCAATTGGTCAGGATTATTTTTATATTGCTCTATTTTTTTCTTCTTTTCCCCCCCTACTTTTTCTACTTTAATATATTTCTCTTAATGTTATACCACATTGTGTGTTGCACTCAATGCATGTACCGGAAGCACCTGTAATTTCCTCATGTGTGCAAGCACACTTGGTCAATAAAGCTGTTTCTGATTCTATTACTTTCTGAAATGTATTAAAAAACATATAAACATATTCACCTATGAATAACTACAGTGATTATTCATATATGAAACTGATGTGACTTTTCTGTAAGGTTTCTGTAGGTTGCATTTGCTGAGAAATTACATGCTTTTCTGAACGCACTAAAACAGCCAACATGATCTTTAAAGTCTGAATGAATTTGAATAAAATGCTACACAGCTTAAGATCAGGGTTAATTGTAGGAATCAGTGTTTCATTTTTTTTTCTTATGATTTCCTCCAAATTAAAATTCCACCAAATCAAATTCCTTACAAAATCTTGCTCAGTTCATATTCCAGCGAGAGCGTTGTTCAGTCTCACGCAGATCCTCTTGTATTTCCTTTTCACCTGCTACACTTAGCTTGTTAACGGCTAAAAAAACAAATTTACTTAAGATTGCTCTGCATCAAAGCTTAACAAGTAACAAACAACCACTAAGTAAAGTACATTCAGATGACAGTGAAATCACTAATAAAAGATGAATAGAGGTTAATTGACCCTCTCATTAGCATTTTCTTCATTAATTGCTTTATTTTCATCAGTGCTTTTGAAAGCAGCTAGCCGAAAGTGCTGTCATTCTTTCAGCTCGGTGTCACCGTGCAGGGCTTTGAGGTTGAGCACTTATCCTGCGAAAGTGATGGATTCATTTTCAAAGCCAGACGGTGGATTGGGGTGTAATTATCCGAGGTGCTGGCCTTTGATCTTTGCTTCTCGCCCTGTCTGTCTCAAGGTGCCCAATTTAAAGAGCATAATTTAGAGGAGGAAAACAGTGACACACTTCCTTCGCTAAGGTAAGGGTCTCATTAGGACCGATATTCAGCTGATGTACCCAAATGAGAAACAGACAGGACATTTTGCATATAAAGACATTACACATAAAATTAAGGATCAAACATGAAATTGTTGTGACACCGATAACTGATTTGGATCGTAATATATCACCACTTTGTTTGCAGTTAATCTAATCTTCTGCTTCTTCATGTTTGATTTTGAGCAATTCTCTTGCAGGTCATTTCCCATATACAGATGTCTTGCTATTGCATCAACTAGCCTGGATCAACAGGATAGTCTGTGATTTAGCCTGGGCTTTCTGTTGGAACAGGAGATATTGTGGTAGTGTCTACTAATGAGACTATGACCTCTGACTCTTAAAGTCCAAAACTCTTTAATCCAGGAAACCGCTCTTAGCCATTAGGTGTTGGATTTGGCCTATACACCTTAATGACCTGTAAACCAGTGTCTGATGTTTAAACAATGCCTGGTCCTTTTTTAATGAGCCTTGCTCACGCTTAAGAAATGAGCTAGCTTGGTCTATACGTGCCTGGTGGATTTCCCCAGCCTTTCACACGGAACCGTGACCTTTTTAAATACTAGAAATAATTGAAGCAGTCTAACCTTTCAGAGCCTAGTGTTGAGCCCTGTGGTACCCCGATAGACTCATTAACACTATAGCCTACAGATTGAGACTAACTCACTGTTTTTGGCTAGTAGCCACTGGCATTCCCAAAAAAGCAATGCATTACTAGAGGAACTACTGCCTGAAGCTCCTTGCTGGTTATATTATGAGATGCAGTCTGCAGAGAACAGCTCAGAATGCTTTGGGAATGAAAGGCAGAGCTTCATAATAAATGGCTCCAGGTTTAATTTCGGTGCATTTTCCCAAAATCTTTAAGCCTTCTGTTATGAGAAGATTGATAGTTAGACACATTACAGCCCAGTTGTCAGTAACTGTAAGTTGAGTTTTTCTCCCAAAAATATTTATGTGGGGAAACGATCTGTTTATTGTTTAGCCCAGGCTACACAAAGGCTTAAGCTGATTTCCTGGGCTCCCCATTGAGATTATGCCAATTGTCTGTGTGTAGTTGAAAAAAAAAGAAAAGACAAAATGAAAAATAAAACAAGACAATGACTATGAGAAGGTGACAAACTCTAAAATAAACATTGAAAAAGATGTATAAAAGTGTACAGTATATTGCACTATATATACTGTATTGCATTATATTGTATAATGACTCATAATTATCATTATTATGTTAATCAGTGCAAATTTGGTACAATATGGCTTCCACTACAATATGGCTTATTCAGCAGCCTATAGAATAGCACTTGATCCAGCACAACTTAATATTTTCCCTTTATTTATTTTTTTTTTTTTTTTAATTCATGCAGTGAAATTTACTCATGTATATGAATCGATTAAGCTATAAGATACAAAAGGTCAGGAAATCATAGCCTGTGTGCAGGATGTAGGCTATTTTATCACAGCTTTCATTTATTAATTGATTGCTGTTGAATTAATAAAAAAACACTACCCCTGTTTTTGTTTGTTCAGTGCACTTTACTTTAAAGAGAACATGCCCATGGTTTGAAGGATAAGAGCACTCGACTGGTACAGCTCTGCATCAGTCATAATTTTATACATTAAAAAAAATCTGTCCTTGAGATAAGCAATGTCTCCTCCAATGTCTCCTCCAATGTCCTCCTCACTCCAGCTGATATTGTGCAAGAATAATGTGCTTAAGTCCACAACTCTGTTCACATCAAACTCCACTACACCTGCATAACCCTTGCATAACTTTTGTATGACACTTAAGTCCATAGTTACGCTCAAGGTCTGAATACCAATGTGCACAGTTTCGGTATTAAATCCTCACAAGCTCAACTCTGAATAGAGCCCTATGCCCTAAACTTGTTTCAATTACACCATACAGAGAGTTATAGCACCTCAAACTTAGCCTGCTTACAAAAATATGACCCTCGCGTATTGTTCAATCGGCTAGCCCTGATAACCCTTTCAAACAGATAGTGCTGCCTTAAAAGGCACACAGCCATGTTTAATTTATTTCTTTACTTCTCCGCTGAACCTTGGTATCATCTATCCTTATTGATTTATGGTGTTATGAGTGAAAATTGCTTCAGCTGCCCTAGTGCTAGCTCCGTGAGGCATTTTATGTATATGCTCCATCCACTTATGACATACCATTGGTAAGTTCAACTGCCAGGTCAGAGAATGTTTGATTATCTTTCACCTCCGTTTTCAGAATACTGACTGGGAAAATATACAGATTAGAAGGATTCACCACTAATATACTGGTATAAAGGTGTGTTCAGATTCAATGGCGAGGTTGAGGACAAACAAAAGACACTTAAAGAAATAATTCTCCCAAATATACCCTATACTAGAGCAGCTGACAGGTGACAGGTAGCAGGCTTTTTATTTGTGTTACAACGCTTATATGAAGCCTGCTAGCTTCTGGATGCTACATTAAGATCTGACATGAAAAATACTGTTCATGTAATAAGGTATATTACCAATTCAGAAGCAAAGCCACAAACATACGAGCTTTACTCATCACTTTCAGGTGGTTTGTATTAATGTAAATAGTTAGTAATAAACAATAATGAGTATAAATAATATGTATTAATAATATGAAATGGATAATTGGTAATCCATTTATCTTCAGTAGCCAGTTTATCCTGATGAGAGTCCTGGGAACACAGGGAAAGAGATGAGAATACATCATGGATGGGATCGTCATAGGGTACCGTGTGTGTTTTTGGGAGGTGGGAAGAAACTGGAGAACCCAGAGGAACCCCATGCAGGGAGAACTTGCATAAAAACTCCAAAAAAAAAAAAGACAATCACCAGAGGACAGCAATGCTACCCACTGCACCACCCTGCTACAATGTTATAAATGATTTATAATTATGTTATTACAAATGTAATAACAACGTAATAAAAATCTGTCGTTTTCTTATATACCTGATAAGAATATAAGACTATGTTTAGATTTGTTGAGAATATTATAATGACCTTCCTTTTTTATAGTACAGAAACTTGTCTACATATGTATTTCAATAACACAACTCTAATATCATAACTTTGCCTATAGGACTTTACAAACAGATTATTGTTACGCCAAAGTGGGCATTGATTTCTATGTGGAATTGAAAATTAACCTTTTTTCCTCCTCTGAAATTCATTTTCCCACTGATTATTTTATCTGCATAATGCATTATAACACCAAATTTGCTTGACTAGGAATGCAGCTGTGCATATCACAGAATAGAGAGTAAAGCATCATTTTGCTGTTCTGCAATCAAATCCACATCATATGATATTCCCAGTTGTGTGTTTTGTGAGAGTGATATTTCAGTCCTGCAGTCCTTAATTACTGCGTAACTGGGAAAGGAGATGGTTTTAGAGTTTCTTTACAAGTACAGTGTGATCTAATCACCAACACCTGCATAAGTTTGGCTTTTAAAAGTTTACAGGTTTGTACTGCCACTCAGTGACGTGAATACAAAGCTAACATCAGACTAACTTAATATAAATCAAAAATATTCTGTACAGTGTTATACTGGATTTATCAAGGATGTAAGGTGATGACAGTTCAATGGCAGTTAAATAGTAATTAACAGATTAATAGTACTTTTACATGGAAGCACCTAGCACTATTTCTTCTTATTATTTGAGTGTAATTCTGATGTTATTTATCTTCTACTATTTCTCCTCAAAGTACAATTACTACTTTTTGGTTTTCTTTATTAAAACTTTTTCATCCTTTCAAATGTCCTCTGATTAGGCTAATTGTCGTACCTAGCCAACATCTGGCACTTAATAAATCTATTATTACATAGTGGAAGTGGAAGTGGAAGTGACTTGTGGCCAAGTGTGGTGACCCATACTTGGAATTTGTGCTCTGCATTTAACCCATCCAAGTGCACACACNCACCTACAATCCCTGCCAGACCCGAGACTCGAACCCACCACCTTCAGGTTCACCTTCGGGTTACAAGTCCGATTCTCAGACCATTAGGCCACAACTGCCCCCAGCAGGATGCACTTAGTGAATCATTACACTCTCAGAGAGAAAGAAACATGGTGCTTAGCTTCACCTTTCCTTGTTGTTGGGGTGTTACTATCAAGGTTGCATCTTTTGTTCTTTTAGTTCACGTGGAAATGTGAATATAGCGTACTTTTAAAAATGATTTATGGTATGTGATTGGATGTTCAGAACCATTGTTATACCCTGAATGTTTTCTAGAGTAAGGTGTTTAAGATACAATACATACGTTCTACACAGCTGTATCTATTTAATGCTCGAAATATCTGTATCTGTATTTGAACTTAAACTTGAAGTAGGTGTGACCTTAAACCGGAAAAGTTCCTCAACCTCAGCTCCTGTTCATAATTCATTTCAACAAAAGATGTTCGCAGGTTTGTTTTTTTTAAATCCCACTTGTGCAGGTTTTTTTTTGGTTGTACCTATCCTGCAATATTTTCTAATTACACTCACTGTCCACTTTAACAGGAACTCCTGTACGCCAGCTTATTTATGCAGTTCTCCATGTGACAGCAGCACGATGCATAAAATCATACAGATACAGCTCACGAGCTTCAGGTAATGTTCCCATCAAACATCAGAATGTGGAAAAAGTGTGATCTCTGTGACTTTAACTGTGGCATGGATGTTGGTGCCAGATGGGCTGGTTGGAGTACTTCAGAAACTGCTGATCTCCTGGGATTTTCACACACAACAGTCTCTAGAGTTTACACAGAATGGTGTGAAAAATGAAAAACGTCCTGTGAGCGGAGGGTCTGCAGGCTGAAGCACCTCAGCGGTGGTCAGGGGAGAATGACCAGACTGGTCTGAGCTGATAGGAAGGCTACAGTAACTCAAATAAGCACTCTTTACAACCGTGGTGAGCAGAAAAGCATCTCAGAACACACAACACATCGAATCTTGAGGTGGGTGGGCTACAACAGCAGAAGACCTCATCAGGGTCCACTCCTGTCAGCCAAGAATAAGAATCTGAGGCTATCATGAGCACGGACTCACTGAAACTGGACAGTTTTTTTGCACTATTCTGTGTAAACTCTAGAGACTGATGTGTGTGAACATCCCAGGAGATCAGCAGTTTCTGAATTACTCAGACCAGCCCCTCTGGCACCCACAACCATGCCACAGTTAAAGTCACACAGATCACACTTTTTCTTCAATCTGATGTTGGATGTGAATGTTAACTGAAGATCCTGATCTGTGTCTGCATGATTTGATGCATTGTGCTGCTGCCACATGATTGTATGATTAGATAACTGCATAAATGATCAGGTGTACAGGTGTAAACAAACTACTAGCCAAATTTCAACTACTGCAACCATGAGTAGGCAGTTACTAGCAATGCTTTAAATCATACAGTGCTGGTCTTTCTTTGTCCTGCAAGCTTCATATCTCACCCCTTACTTGCACCAACGTGAAAGCAAAACCTCCCATGTGACTTTTTTCTTACAGCCTGTAGGATCCTCGTCCCAATGCACACCTATAGTCTCAACCAGAGACTACCTGCCCTGTGTCTTTCTAAAAAAACAAACAATAAATAACAATCATTATGCACAGGAAATATAGATTTCCTGTGAGGACCTGCGATAGTCCAAGAATATAGTTGGTTGCTCCTGAAAGCCTTTTTACACTAAAAGCCAAGAATGTGCAAGAAGGTGAATGGTGTATTAGTGGCTCTGCCTTCCAATGGACATCTGAATAATCTTCATTGTCATCTCAATCAAAATAATTGTTTTTTTTAAATAAACTTTTTCCACACTGAACTACATTGGTACATAAGTAATTGTTTCTTTCTCTTTTTTTTTTAACCCTTTAACTGTTCCTCATTAATATCTATTGCACCAAGTGAAGTGAAGTGAAGTGACTTTGTGGCCAAGTGTGGTGACCCATACTCGGAATTTGTGCTCTGCATTTAACCNCTCACCTCAGTCATGGTATTGAGGGTGGCAGAGAGCGCTGGTCATTCACTCCCCCCACCTACAATCCCTGCTGGACCTGAGACAGGGTTCACCTTTTGGTTACAAGTTACGACTCTCTAACCATTAGGCAACGACTGCCCCAAATAACAATGTCTAACAGTTTTTGTCATAACTTGACCCATTTTTTTTTTTTAATTTTTAATAGAAATTATAGCCCTCTGCTGTATGGTTGAGATGACAGTTTATGGTAAAAGATGCTATTCACAAATTGCTATATTTCTTAACATTTTTCATGAAACACAATAATTTTAATCTCTCTTTAAAACCTTGAAACAGTTTATTCCTCTTTTACATGCCATCATGTTTTTGGCCTTTAAATGTCCCATCAGTTACAGTGGCTAGGTACACAGATCTGTATATATTGACATACATACACTTCGTCATATGGCATTTCTGCTTTAAAATCAGGCATTGTTTGTCATTTTATATGTTTAAGCTTTTTTGATTCAATGTACAAAACTGTAAAAAAAAATAATTCCAGGTATCACTGAGTTAATTTTGATTATATATATCATATCGAACATATCAATAATTGCAATTTGGAACAAACATCTGTGTTTGCTAACTATGTTACATAATATGTATGTGCATAATAAGGCATATGCTGACATATAATGTAAGAGAATTCTATTTTCTTTTAGTAATATAATCTAATTTCATTGCATTTGTTTGCTTTTTCCACCCAAACATCTTTCTACCATATTAACTACTACGCTAACATCTGCCCTGCCTCATGGTCATTTCTACCCTTTACCAACATAAAAAAAATGTTAGTAAAATTCTGGCACTATGGATTTAAACATCTTTGATATTTAATATCATATTTAATATCATATTCCTAAGATCTCTTCTATATGAAAAAACATCATGGTTTATCCCTTACCTACCAAATTCCTACTTCATGCCCTAATCTTTGGGGAGTGATTTGTGGTGCTTCCCCTGTCGTCAGTGTGGGGAAAGTGTGGGAACTGCTGCTCCACTCAGTTGTGTTGAAATAAGATACTCTTTACACACATTGATTAAGGGAGGTTGGAGCCCCACATCAATCAGGATGCTGGGCAGATTTTTTTCTTCTCTTAAAGTCAGCTCTACCGCATGGTTGAGAAGGCAGTTAAAGGGTTAAAATGACCCAAGTGACTGTGTAACTCTCAGTACTTTAATAACACCATGTCTTTTGAAATATTCCACCTGCAACACAACTGCATGTCTTTGAGTCTAACATTACCAACAATTTCAGCATTTAAAGTTTTAACACAGTATGAAGCAATGTAATCTCTCTTATACTGCAAACCCCCTACATGCATATTACTTTTCTTTTTTTTTAATTAAAATATTTCTGGTGAAAAAAACTGGCACTTGAAAATAAATTTATTACATGGCACCAGTGAAGATGAAAGCTCATATTAGAAACACGGACATCAGAAAACAGATAGTGGTTAATTACTGTTAACCTTACAACCTGCTTATTTTGAGCATTTTTCATTAGATTTGATTTTATTCCAGACACAAGAATTTAAGAGCAGTGAAAAGCTTATTCCCAGGCACATATACCTGTCTTCTATTACTATTACTAAAGGAATTCAATCTTTTCCTCCAGTCAGGAAAACCTAGATATACAAATATTTGTCAAATACTAACAGATTTTTCTCTGGGATATGGGAATACACAAACGTTACATGCTGTGGCTTAATACAGTGAAAGAACATATGTATATATAATCGTTATAATCACTAATGTAATGATTACGCTAGGCTAGACACGTTGCCACTTGCTACTTGGGAGAATGTGAACCAGTGTCGTGGACAGAATCTTTCAGTGGTAGGGGTTGAAGTGTTTCACCTCTGGAAGGACACATATCAGTATCTTTTTAAGCTTTTCTAACATTATGGACTTTCGCTATTCGGATCTGATATTAGTGATCGAAAAATCATTTATATTCACGGCATGCTACTTTTGCCAACATCAAGAACAGACCTAATCCTAATAAATATCCTTTATCCTCTGTTATCTGTTCTCTCTCACCTGAGCCCTTGCTTTCCTGTCTCATCTCTGCTCTTATCTCTCCATGTTCTCCTGCTTCATATTCTGAGATGAAAACTGAACAGTTCAGTTCACTATTGCTATTTCATCATGGATTTGCAGTTCGTTTGATTACTTTCTCAGGAATTTGATTAATTTTCAGAGCACTTCTTATGGAGTCTCTCAGTATGATCATGATCATCATAATAGCTAACTGATGTATTATTATTATTATTATTATTATTATTATAAATCAACCTAAATATAAGACCGTTCTTTATTGCCTTGCACAGTGAATGAAGCAGTGTACCCTAACATGGACTTAGGTGGTATATACTGGTGTTTTCTGAAGCCAGACCCATTTGTTTTATGGTGTAAACTGAAAGCCTCTGGACAAAGGTTGGGGTACGCCATTTGGGCTAATGTTTGGAAAGCCCTTTTTACTGGTCGTTCATTCTATTCCTCCTACCTGATAGCATATGGTTACCATTCATACACGCTGATAGTGCTTCGATTATTTTCAAGGTAGGTTCTTTTTTTTCCAATGATAATACTCTACTACTGATAAACTCAGTAGAACAATTGTTAAAAGTACACATATTACTGATTTTACACACAGTACACATATTGCTTATGTAACCAACAAGACCCAGTGAATAAGTCATGGACAAAGGATGTTTTACTCAATATAGCATATAAAAGTTATATACCGGCATGCTAGTGTGACTGCTACATAAGATTACCTCCTTTCTTTTTTTTTTTTTGTCAAGATTCCTAATTGTTCATGATTCACCTAAATTAAGAAGGCAAGAGTCCTTTACTACACACACCAACAATACTTGTTAAATCTTTTTTTTTTTTTTTCTAAGAGTGTACAGCACATCGACCTTGTATCAGTCCTTCACTAAGCTAAGCTTGAGCCACCTGCGTTTAAAATTGATGATAAGTTGCAACCTAAAGAACATCTTGGTCAGAAATGATCAGTCATACTGTAGGCCCCCTTGAACTACCAGCCTTTCTGACAAACAACTGACCCCATCACCCTATGATCTAAGTAGAGTTTTCTCTTTTCTGAGCTATATTTAAAAATAAGGAAAGGTCAGTATTACAAGATATCTGATTGTCACATCATCATCCACGGGAAACACAAACTCATGGAATTCTACTCTTCAACACAATCCTTCCACATTGGACTCAATTTCCCAGCAGCTTTCCAAACTACAAACCACATCACATGTTCAAACACTTCATCCATTCATCAGATGGCAATCACCAGACTTCTGCCTGACTCACCTTCTTCAATCACACACATATACACACACACACACACAAACACACACACATGAAATAGACAGGACTCTTAACATTCTGCACAAAGTTTCACCCCAGCTTATCTAGTGTCAGATCCAAGCCTTCTGTTCTTTGTGCATGATATTTTTGGTTTGTTCTTTGACTTTGATTTTGGTTTTGCCACTCTTTATTCCTGTCTGCTGTTCGCCTGACCTCTTGCACGTTTGTCAAATACAAATACGAATAAGTCGGATTTGTCTACCATTTACTAAATAAATCCTGCAGTTGAATCCTAATCTCAGTGCTGTGACACTTGAGTGTTCCTGCATACCTGGTGCTAGCTTTTGTCTTTCTAGACAGCGTATGTACCCGCCAAATAATTCGCTGTGCTTTTAAAACATCCTTGTTTATAATGCATCTTCTATTCATATGCTATATCTGACATCAATCTCTGTGCTGTCATAGTCAAGTCCATCCTGCTTGATCTATGTGCCTTAAGTGCTAATTTCCATCTCTGTCTTCTCTACTTTATATGTACAATGCTTTACATTATATTTATCTTCATATTAAAATGAGGTAGTCATAACCTTGAGCCCAGGCTTCATATAATACAGTTAATAAGCAAGTCTTCTGGAATGCAGGCATCGATGTCAGCATCACATTGCTGGCATGTGCTTTGTTTGCTAATATTATGACACTCCACAATATATCTCAGGAAAAAGCATATCTCTGTTACAACATCATGTCTTTAAATATCTTTAATTAAGTTCTATGAATTGCAAGATATTGGCATTAGGCCTATTTAATTACCCTGTTCCATGTCATATTGCTGACCTTCTCAGCACAACCAATTCTAATTGTGGGCACATCATGCACTTCTGTGAACTCAACCCAGATTCACAGTTACTGCACTGATCGACATTATGTGTGGCAGCATTTAAATGCACTAAAATAAAAGCCTTATCTATATGCAAATTAGGAGAGATCGGCTTCAATAAATGTTCTGGAATTTGTTCTCGCCAAACATGCAGGTGGGCTAGCATGAATTACAGCATTCGGCCTGTTGACAACTAACAGCATATTGGACCATTAGGTGCTCCTAGCTAAAATGAGTTCCTTGTTATATGTTTCAACACTACCCATTCACTGGCACCTGAGAAAGATTTCAAATGCTACATGAAGTGATTATTAATTCCTGCAGATCAGAAAAAAAAAAAAAAAAGATGTGGAAACGATTACTTCTTCATTCGGATGCAAGACCTCTATGTGTCTAAGGTAACCCATTTGGCACATCAAGCCAGTAGAGTCTCAAAAGTTTTCTCACCAATTTTTAGGTGTGCCACTTAAACCCATTAGCCCCACCAATAGATCAAAATCTGACACACATTTCTGTACAAAAGCCTAAAAACTGCTTGACACAGAATCATCAGCCCAACTTTCTATGAACCTTAGGTCATGACAAGTGCAACGGCTATTTTTAAATGAAAATTTGGTCCAACTGTCATCAAGCTAATTTTACATGATCATGAGACTAAACCGCACAAATGTTATTGACGGATTTTTGATATTCATAACCATTATAAGTGGATACAAAGATACCAAACAGGAAGCAAGCCTATATATCAGCAATGTTTTGGTGTATTTGGTGACAGTAAATGTAATGAGTGGGTTTCAGACCACACAATTAACTGTCATTACACCATTGGGGGATACTATAATTAAAGCTTAGACTAGAATACTTGAACAACTTGACTTAAAATCATCATACTTTACATAATCAATCCATTTGTTAATGCTGATAATTCTGAGTGTTAGGCATGTTATGATATTATAACCACTATACAGGAAGGGGGCATCTTAAATTTTGACATAACTGCTATTCGTTTTTTTGCTGCAAATTTTGTCATCATCAAACTTGAATCTGGGCTTCACTTAGATGCTTTGATATTCATTATTGTTTGGCAATGATGCCATAGCAAAGTTGATGGTGATGAGACCAAGCAAGAGACGACCTTGCATAATGACAATTGTTTGTCACATTGGTAGATACTATAGCATTCTATTGCAAGAGAGGGCTATAATGAATTTCACCTAAAATATTAATGAAAACATTAAGCAAATTAGGATTCCACTTTGGAACAAATTGAAAACAATTTCCTCATCACTACAATCCATGGCAGAGTGCCTGGACCCCTTAATTGTCGATTTTCACCCCCACCCATTTTTTGCTGTTTTTTCTCACTCTGTTTCTGTTTTTTTTCTTCTAAATTAATTATTTTTTTTTACTCTTACTTAACACTATTCCTGTAACACCATAACAGCTAGATCCAGCAAGATCCAGTGTGCTTTTCAAGGATCCCGCCAGTGTCATGTACTCAGCAGGGATTCAGTGGTCAGGGCTCTGGATTACTGATCAGGTTGTGAGTCCAAATCCTGGTACCTTGAAGCCGCCATTGTTGGGTCCTAGAGCAAGGCCCTTGACCATCATCTTCCCAGTCCACTTTGGATAAAGACATCTACCAGATGAATAAATGTAAATGTAAATGTAAAAAACAATATGAACTAAATCCTCATATTGGCAAAGTAGAAAATTGGAAATAATTTAATGTAGAAAACTTGGAAATACTCAAGCAAATGATTTAAGGGTTTTTTTTTTTATTAACAGTACTGAAGACCACTATGAACTTAATGTGCAGACAATAGGGCAAACATGGCTGGTGCAAGAAGGGAGAGGACATTTGCATTTAAATTAGTGCAAGTTCCAGAAATCCTATCGAACCAGAGATGCAGCGAAATGTTAAGTGGAGGAAGAGGGAAGGAACTGATGAAAGCCCTTTGAGGATAGGAGACAAAGAAGGAAGCAAATGGATGAGACTCATTTTAATAGAGAGGAATGAAAGACTCGCAGTCACTTTTTTTAGCTGGCCCTTGAGAAAAGGCATAGATCTGGCATAAACCTTGTCCTTTCTCTCTTCTGCACCACTCAGTCACCACCGCTCTTCGTCCTTGACGTAAAGATCGCTCAATATTTTTTTTATTCTTAAAAATAGAGAAGCAACACTGACAACTTGACTGCTCGCTTTAAGGTGTATCTCTATCTAATCCCTTCGAGGCTGTAATAGTTCAGATCCATGGGTTTCTCGCCACATACTGTATGTATAAAGCTGCTGTCCTAGCTAGAGTTTTCATCACTCCTTATCACAATGGCTCCTACCGCCTGCTGGAAAGAGAGAGAAAAGAGAGAAAGAGAGAGACTTTGACCCAACATTATCACCCTCTCCCCAAGGACTGACTATCTGACTCTCCACTTTGAGGAAAATAGTGATTACGGCTGAGGGCCTGACATAAAAATGCCTCGAGAGTCCATCGACATTAAAGGGGCAGACTATGAAGGATGTGATCCAAAATATTCAGCAGAAGCTCCTATAAGCATGAATCTGTATGATACATTCAAATATATGCTAATATAATGTGTAAGCCTTTGGGCTATTTTTAAATTTGAATCTTTACTCTGAAGTATATCTTCTTTTTTCTAGTAGAGAGTCAATAGCCAGGCTTACATCCAGGTAAATATTTGTGAAACATGTTTTAGCGATTTGAAATGTTTGCCTACGTGGGCAACTGAAACAACATTAATCAGTGATATTTCCCAGATACTGTGTCTGTTTGATTCTCACCTGCATGAGGTAGGGAAGTTTGATGTATACGTGAAAGTCTTGACAGAAACACCACTTTAATAGCGCAGACGTCCTTTACTAAGTATTACTTACTTTACTAAGTTTACTTAGTATTGTTACTCAGTAAGACGTTTCGAAAAACAATCACAAAATATTTTTGTGAATATTATTCATTTATCTATCACAAAACTATTTAATAGCAGCTATTTTTGGAACACTTTACAAATAGAGTAAAATCCGATATGAAGCTCACAACTGAAATAACAATCTTTCTTCATCTTTCATCGTGACCAGTGGTACAATTATTCCACCGACTCAATCTATCCTATATAACACGATTCCACGACTCATTCTTATTCTGTCTATCACACACAAATACAAATACAACTCCTATCTTTCTTACATGTGCTTGCTGTTTTTCACACACACACACACACACACACACACACACACACACACACACACACAGAGAAAAGCAGTCCTCTGTCTCTCTCTCTTTCTCTCTCTCTCTGCCTCTCTCTCTCTCTATTTCAATGATTTGTGTCTTGAGGCCAGGCTAGGAGAAAAAGTACATATTTTATGCCATCCACATCTGAGAGGAATTGTTAGTCGCTAGATTGAGAGCTAAGGGCAAACAAACAGCATGAAAAATCTTCATATTTCTCGAGTACAATGGATCATGGCATGCAAGAGATGGAGATTTGAGTTAGAGGCTCAAGTCTAAAGCAAGCTATTGACTTGACTCAATGACTCAACTCAGACTCTAGCCTGGGGAGGGACTAGAATCTAAATATTTCTGCCTTCTTTCAAAAAAAAAACATGAGCCAATAAAACAGGATCACCAAACAAGTAAAAATGCTTTTTTTGACCTTGTATGTTGCTTCGTCCATTAGTTTCCTGTCTGTCATGTGCAGTAATATTTTGCCTCTCATAGCAGTAATTCAGTGCAATATGCAGTAATGGAAGTGGGGCAGTTTTCATGACACAGTTTCACTTACGTTCCCTAACACAAATAAGAATGTACTGTCTACTTATGTAATAATCCTTCGATTGTAATAAAGTCGATGGTTATGTTGTCTAGACACTCTGCAAGTTAGAACTATTATTGCTAAATCTTTTCCAAACATAAAACATGACCAGTGGAAGAATTTCGACTTCAGAAATGGTTGAGTCTGCTTTCAGTTTCTGGGTTTGAGTTATTGTTGAGACTGTTGAGATTATTGACATTGACATAAACAAAAGCCAAATAAGTGACTAAAACTATCAGTTAAAAATGAATTCTTTCTCTGCGCAATATTTTATCCCTGGAAACTAAAGCTGAACGTGGAAAAACAGTCCAAAAATATATAACATCCATTTAGGTCTCTGAAATAAATTCAGTATTAGAGTATGTGTCAGGACTACATCCCCCATCAGCCCCAGCACATCACGAGCTCATGCACACCTGAGTCAAGTTAATGGCTAATGAGCACTGGTATTTAAGTTCTGTTTGTGGTAACACTCTTTCTCTTGCATTTGTCGTGTTTTCTTCATGTTGTTGTGTTTTCATGGTTGCCTAGCTCTTGGTTTTCTAGTTCATGTTCTTAGCGTTTGCTTGCATCTGACTCCAAAGCGTGACCTTATGACAAAAATATAAGGTAATTAGCCATAATTTTACAATATTAATCTGTAATTCTTGTGTATATGTCCACATACCTCCTAGGATTAAATTTGTAGAAAGTAACCTAACACTGTATTTTTGTTGTTGTTTTTCTTGTTCAGTCGATTAATCGATTTACATCATCTCATGTTAGTTCATTTCAAAAGAAGTATAGACAAATTAGTCACAATAAAGCCAGGTGAGAACTAAACGCACCAAAACTTGAATGTGTTGTTACAAAGCTAGCCCAAGTTAACATTAACCGCTGTAGAACCCATATCCAAGCCACAAGCATGGCACAAATGACCCAGAAGGTTGATTTTGGTTTCCTGTTTTCCTCTGATTATGTAAAGTCAATATTGGATGGAGAAACGTACATATATAGCGCTAGCCCGACTTAACCCCAAGTCTCTAGTAGACTTTTTTCTCTAGCAGCACTGACAGAACATTTAGCACTCTCCTGAAGTGCCACTGATGGAAAAAAAAAGTTTCACAATGATCTGAGGCAAGTCAAAATGGAGAAAAGTAGAACATAATAATCAAGGCTAGCTTTGCTGCTGATTTTTTATTTTTTTTTAAATGAGGCAAAGGTCTGTAGCTGGAAGCACTCACCACAGTAGGAGACATGCTGGCTTTAAAAAAAAAAAAAAATGAAATGCCTGTCATGAACAAAGTGTGCCTTGGAAGGATGTAGAAGAATTTATGATTAAAGAGGGTGTCTGACATTAGGAGTGGTAAGAAAAATAGACAATGTATGCAAGCACCATACAAACCAGTAATCACAGTTACTGGTTCATTACAATACATCACTGTTAACAAGGATGCAGTGGATGCTAATGCCATGGGAATGTCATTTGTGCTATTTTAAATATTAAATGGTGTTTGCTCACTTTTTTTATTTCAATACACACCACTTTGATATCATACAATTTCATATTAGGTTTTTTAATCATAAAATGCTGTTTTGATATATTTTGGAGTATGTTCTAGCATTCATGATGACAAAATGTGTAGCTTCTATGCAAAACGTGTAATTAGCAGGTCTGATTTTTCATCATGGTTCGTTTATTTCCTCTGTATAAAGGAGGATTCCGAGTTCGGAAAACCTCACCGGGTCTCCTAATACGACTACAAAATAGTAAGGAAGTAACTTAGGTACTTCCTGTATGGCCTATCTGCTCGGTTTGGTAATCTGACAGTTACCCTCAAGTCTCGTCTGAACCATCTGGTGTGCACAGCAATGAAGAAAGCTGGTGTGAGTGGCCACCCTTCCCTTCAGTCCATATTCAACAAAACTGTTCTCAAACTGACAAAGAAAATGATTCTGGACCCATCTCATGTGCTCTATCCAGAATTTGAACTACTCCCATGTCGTCAACTTTTCCGCACTCCAAGGTTTAGATACAGCCGCTACAAGAAATGTTTGTCTTGTTACGCAGCTGCACATGTATGCTCAAAACCAATTTGCCTCATCGGGACAAAGATCTGATCTGATCCATTCATTCTATCTGGGTTAAGAACCTTATAATATATGGTCATGATTTGGCTTAAACAGTGGAGATATTTACAACAGATTCAAATGCAAAATTCTGTTTGTTACGGTGTAAACGTCGTTGGCTTTTTATGATGTAAAAAATAATAAAGCCCCTATTAATTGGTGTAGCAACTACAGAGCTCTTTATCATGATATATACAATTATAGCAGTTTATTGCACATTTCTATTCCGCACAGAAGCTTAAGTACAGTCTCATCTGCTATCCCAGAAGGACATGACAACTTACTGAAGGTGTTTAAGGGCAGTAATGCGTTGTGTACATGTGGCCAGATGGTGTTAATTCTCCCAAATGGAGTGCAGTTTCCAGCTCTGGATCTGTCGATCGATTGTGCTTCTTGATAAGACTAGGCCTTCTGGGAGCTAGTTTTACAGGGATGCATGCCGCGGGCTCGCTCGTTAGTGAGTAAACGTGTGTGTGTGTGTGTGTGTGTGTGTGTGTGTGTGTGTAAAACCCCAGTAGCAGGTGTCTGTTGTCTCCTCCTCTCTTCCTCTTGATCACTGTCCAAGGACACATATCCCTTGGCTCTCTTTCACACCTTCATTCACCTCCTTCTCTCTCCCTCTTTCTCTCTCGGTCCATTCCTTGATCTTTACCGCAGTCAGTATAATTGGACAGCTCTGCCTTTTTTTTTTTTTTTTTTTTAAACAATAATGCAGACAAGATCATCACCTTTAATGAAGTGGATATTCCAGGGTAGCCAAGCACAGAACTCAGGAGATCATTCTCTCAAAGGGTTTTTATGTTTTGATCTTTCTTGTTTAAAATGTATTTGTTGCTGTTGTTACCACCTAATGGGTTTTATTTTTTTCACTAACAGCATGTCCGGACAGGCTTTATTCCTCTTATACCACAACAATTTGTGTAGTACAATGAGGTTTTACAGTTTCTGAAACAACTATTACAATTTAATTGTTTTTTTGTTTTTTTTTTAACAAATATTACATCATCCTTTTTAACCATTTAGTGCTACATTTAATGTCGTAGCACATCTGCAAAACGATTTACTTCCTTTTATCAGTTACAGTACAACAGCTCCGTCATGAACTCTTTCCCACAGCGTAAAACATATCGACATATCAGCATTATGGCACTGACACTGATCCAGCTGACACTGGAGACTCCTTCCATAAACGCGTTGAATAATCTCCTTACTGAAAACTTGACCGTATCAACAATTATACAATTTTCTGTAATAAATAACAACTTTATCAGTTTATCCAGTTTATCAGTTTCTATCAGTTACTATAGAAATGATAACTGATGATATTAGAACAAGCACATTAATCTAAACTTGCATTTCACCTTCTGACCAATCAGAATTAAGAGTTTAATAGCACTTTTGTAGAATGCGAATTAATACATAAATGAAATCCTTTCACTTGTCGTTTGAGTTATGCGATGTATTTAGATCTTCTTGGGCTTCACAGATGTACAGTGTACTATTTTCTATGCAAATGCTAACCGAATTTTATGCTAATATATACAGATACAAACATTATCGCCTACTGTGTGACTTAATGCATGTGTTTTAGATTTCCTAAAATAATTTCAGAGCATAGTTTTTAAAAAAAAATGGGTTCAGTCAATGTGAGAGACTTGATGGTGGGATATTTTGTGGGTTAGCACGGTGAATAACTATATCATTATTAGAAAACAACTATATCTAATTGATTTAGTCTTTCTTTGGTTTCTTGCTGATTGCTAAAGTTTTCTTTTGGCAAAAAGGCTGATTGTCAAGTGCCAGTCCTTACCACTATAATAATGTGTCTTTAATTCCTGAGCAGCCACTGAGTTAGGAAACAGAGAGGAATGAGAACAAAGATTGTTGTCTACTGCACTGATTTATCCAAAGTCAGTGCCACTAAAACGTACCCAGTGTGTATGAATCATATGTAGACATGGAGTCTAATATGTCCTTGATAGATGCAAGATACAAACACCATGGGAACAGATCACCATCGGTATGGTATAATGTGTATATGAACATGGCTTCTTAAAGGTGCAGTAGATAATTTTAATAATGCTTCTAGTATTATAATAATCGTATCAATTCAAAGGTTCCAAAAGAAAACTGAGGTACATACTGTAAACTTGCTATGCATTGAATGTTGTTTCTTTGCTCCAGGCATTTGGGTGCTTTTTTTTTTTTTTTCTGGTCCTGAAATGAAATGTACTCAGCTCATTGGAGCTCAGCTCCCTTTCCCTTCAAGGTTACTCAGAAAGTGTACGAGGTTAGCCGTGTGTGTTTATTTCACATTGCAAAATATGTGAGGTGGTTGTTCCATAAAACCACAAGATTGAAATCGGTTTTGTATTTATGTAAAAAAAGCTTAAAAGATGCAGCAGGCAGCAACATTAAAGCAGCAACTCAGACTCCAATTTGCATCACATTTTCTTGTCTTGGACAGTTAAACAAAACAAACAAGCAAACAAACAAAAAAGGCCTACAATTCTGATGATAGCTATATACTGTATTTACCTATATTACCTAATAGCTAATATATAACTGGTGCAATGTTTAGTTAAAAAAGAAATATATATCTTTGTGGCTAACTGACTTCCTACCAACTATTACTTAAAGGAAAAATTGCTAAAATCACTAGTGGTCAATTAGTTTCTTTTTCATGCTAACTTTGATGTGAAGCAAAAGAAATATAGTAACCTAATGGGCTACTTGCACAAACACTTATTATAACTATTAGAATATTTACACACTTATGATGCATTATAAAGAAGATGGCACTATCTATTTTATACCCTTAAACTAAAAAAAAAATTGTTAGAAGGTGCTGTCTTGCTGTATTGCCGAACGTAAACAGTACTACCGGAAATGTGAGATTTTCACTATTTCGATATGAAAAAAACATCTTAGTAACCCATTACTGAAGTAAAATGAACATGTTTTTGCTACTTACCATTGAAAATATTAATAGTTTTCAGTTTATCTGTGCACAGCTATTTGTTTATGTCCGTAATGTAGTCTGTCCTCATGGTCACTAGTTTTAACATGGGCAGTGGAGGTGTCTGTGGAGAAAAGGAGACAATGCAGTTTGCCCCACAGGTGACAGAGGTTTTTAAATATTGGACACTGCACACAGCTGCTACTTTAACTTGCTCACTCCAGTGAACACCCTGAATAAAAAAGACAAACAGGGAAAAAGAAATAGAGAGCTACTGTAATGGCCAGCACTGCAGACCAAGTGGACTGGAACTCCATTCACTCATTAAATGGCTTTCTTTTGCACTGACCAAGGCTCAGTCCTGTGATTTCCCCCAACAGTCAGATCCAGAAGTAATTCTAGATCCGTGTGAAAAGATCCATCAAAAAGAGGAATAATTCTTGATTCAGATCTTTTTTGCTGCAACAAGAAAGAAAAGCATCCAACCAAGAAACCTACCTGAAGCTAATTGAAGACACAATTATGTAGAAGCATAGCAAGTCATTGGAAAGGACAAAAGAAAAAAAAACTGATAAACAAAAGAGAAAGACAGCTGTATAACAGAAAGAAAAAACATCTTGTTTGTTTAGTTTAGATTTTTTTTTAGGTTAATTGATGAAAGGTTAGGTCAGATTATGAAGTTTATTTTTTGCCCCAAAAGTACAAATTACAATATGCAATAAGATTCATACTGGCGCTCCTGCAACAACATTGTAAACAATATAGTACAACAAAATAGACACAAATATACATTATCTATATATTGAACAGTCATATGAGTGGTGAGTGCCACAATAATTAAGATGCAGTATATGAGGTGTTGGATGGATCAGTTACAGTATCAAGATAAATCAGTGTTGGGTGGTAACTGTTGTTTGAGTGGTTTCAGAGCGTATATTATCGTCTGATATGCTAGTTCTGAGCTAATAGCATAAAAGGATCACAATGTAGTAGTGTAGTGTACAGAACATGTTTGATGAACTTAACAATTGTGGTTATTAGGGTATATTTGACAGATTTGGCTACTGTTATATAAAGAATAAAATGCAGTGGGTGTGCTTTTATAGGAAAATAAGAAATAACAGGCTGGTGTGATGCAGCCCAATGCAAAGACCAAAGTTTATTATAATTTCTAGAGTGTTTTATTCACTTTATACCACAGTAGTTTGTCAACAGTTAAATAACTACACGTTGTATCTTTAAACTTATACTATATGGCCAAAAGTTTGTGGACACATGATCATAACACTCATGTGTGGGTCTTCCGCAAACTGTTGCCATAAAATTGGAAGCACACAATGGTCCAGGATGTGTATTTATGGTGTAGCATTACAACTTCCCTTCACTGGAACTAAGAGGTCCAAACATGTTCCCGCATGACAATGCCCCTGTGCACAAAGTGACATCCATGAAGTTGAGTGTTCTGTAAAGAACCCTGACCTCAACCCCACTGAACACCTTTGGGATGAACTGGAATGCTGAACGCCCCAGGTCTCCTCACTCGACATCGGTGCCTGACCTCGCCATTGTGGCTGAACGGCCACAAATTCCCACAGCCATGCTTCAAAATCTAGTGGAAAGCCTTCTCAGAAGAGTGGAGGTTATAACAGCAAAGGGGGAGTAAATCTGGAATGGGATATTCAACAAGTACATATGGGTGTGAGAGTCAGGTGTCCACAAACATTTGGACATATAGTGCACTGACTTTTAGAAAGAATGCGAGATCCTTTACATAAATGTTAAATGAATCTCACCTTACAGAAAATGTCACCATATGAATGATTATACGTTTTCATTTGTTAAATTACAGCACATATATAAAATCCATTCATTATCAGTCATTGGTTATGTGGAGTGTCCAGTTTCACCAGTTTCCTAGAAATCAACACTATCTACAGCACAGTATAGTTTTAAAGGGGTAGAGCTGTTCCTATATCAATATGTATTTTTAAAAAAAATTTCCTTGTAAGTGGACTGTAACAATTTCGACAACAATCCGTTCAGGGACCACAGCAGACCCAGGATAAAAATCCATGCAAGCTTGTAATTTTATATCATAGCTTGGCACAGTCAGTTAACACCAATTTAAAGAAAACAAACAAAACTGCAGCTTTTCAGCTCACTTGCCACTTCTGTTACTTCGCATTGGCTCACTGCTCAGAGAGAGAGAGAGGGAGGGAACAGGGCTCAGGTGTGCAGAGTTAGTCATTACCACTGTAACTCATCCCTGAACACCTCCTTTCCGGTGGAGACCCACTATAAAAAAAAAACTACACCCTCACCTGAAACATTGACAAAGTAAATAAACTAAATAAAAGTCCAAATCCATCCCACATCAGTTTCCTGTTTGGTCTAGTACTTGGGTTGAATTTTGAACCCTTTTCATAGATGCCTACTTTAACTTACCTTCTTTCCTGACCTTTCTTCCCATAGAACACTTGAGGACCACTCTTGATCAAAATATTAGAAGGCAACGTCAACTTGGACCTTCTGCAAGAATGGAAGAAAACTGCATATTCAGAAGATCAGTGGGATTAAAGGATAAACGGATCAGACAGTGAAGACTTGCAAGGGGGCTTAAAACACAAGGTCGGTCTAGTGAGGGGCTGTAGTTCTCATGCTTTTTTCATATATATCTGTTTATCATTCATGGTTTCACTGATTAGTATTTGTAGCATTCCTCTGTTCTAGTTCTCCCAACTCCCACCCTTTTTTCCACCAACTATCTTGTACTTCTTTGCATCGATTCTACTGGTTAATGGATACAGTTTGGATAAATGTGTCTATTAAATCAATAAATGTAAATAAAAGTGAGGGTAATATGTGGTGACATAAAGAGCAACATAGATGTAGATGCCATATTCAGAATACATCATTTCTCATGAGACAAGCTGCAACTTAACCCTGAACAAATTAGCTGTCACTCAGTTAATGTTCAACTGATTTGTGTTTAGCATTCAACTGATAATTTGACCCACATCTACTAGAAATATGGGCAAACCAGTGACATGTAAGCTAATGTAAATTCACAATGAGACTAAACTGATCATAAACCAAAACCTGTCTCTCCTGAGCAAATGTTTACTACTGTTAATACTTTTAAATCTATTTAGCATCTACAGGGTCCAAGAACCCTTTTCAAAAAGCTCTTCCAGTGTCCAGTTCCTGCCAAGTTACAACACTAAAGAGAGCATATGTGAGCATACTGTTCAAGTTTTATGATGATACCCTGTGAAATGTCTGCTAAAAGCTGCTTGAAAACACAAAAACCAAAGAAAACACATACATAAAAAAAAAAAAAAGAAAACACCCTCTCAACTTGGAAGTTCTTATGATCACAGCTTGCTTGCTTAAACTTCTGCTAGAATTGATTTTCATCACTGGTGGCCTTTTTGTTCACAAATTGTTTGGATATTTATTGGGTTTCAGAATATTTTCTGAAGACATGCCCAAAATCCTAGGACTAGTTTCCAAAAATATTCTTCGCATATTATGCGGATCAGCTCAAAAAAGGGAAATTTCACACTATGGGCCAAGATGTAAAATGCTGTGCTATAGCGCCGCCACAAGGCTGATCCAGCTCATCTCATCTAGTGCCATTTAGTAATGGAACAGTGTAGTACCTGTTGACCAAATTTTGTGCTTTGGCCCCTATTATTAGGGGTCCAAAAAAAAAATCCAAATTATAAGACCAGATAATAAGATATGATAAAGGTACACTCCTGAACAAAATCTTAAGACCAGGGAAAATATTACAAGTATTCACACTTCGCACTGGTGGATTGTAACCAG
>CM074970.1:8849999-8871386 GCA_037577455.1 Pangasius macronema
TAAGGCCCTTACTGATGCTGACTGCAGCCCAATAACCATAAGACGGCATCTGCGAGAGAAGGGCTTAAAGAACATAACACGTCTTTGAAAGCCACGTCTCCTCCCACGCCACAAACTTTCCCATTTGGAATTTGCATTGAAAGATGGAGGAAAGTCTTATTCTCAGATGAGAATAAAATTTAACCTGGATGGTCCTGATGACTTCCAACGATACTGAGTCCTTTTTTTGACACTTTTAGCTCTGTTGTGGGTATTTTTGGGCTATGGTCTTAAACTTTTGATCAGCTNGTCTCTTGCTCCTTTTTCTTCTTTTGACATTTTGAAGCAGTTCTTACAACCTGGTTATGATCCACCAGTGCGAAATGAGAATACATGGAATGTTTCCCCCGGTCTTAAGATTTTGTTTAGGAATGTAACATGACAGATGCCTCATGCCAGCATTTAAATCCTAAAACTATTACAATTGCAATTACAAATATTACAAAAGCATTACCAAATATGAAGCATACTAGGTAAGAAATGAGGCTGAGTTAAAGAGACACTGGACAGTATTAGACAGAATATACAATTTCTTCAAATGAAAACACATTCTCAGAGCTTTCTTCCATGACAAATGATTCCTTGTTCTCTTGTTTTGAAGTGTCAATGGTTCTTACATCCAAAGGTTAGAATGTCATCATTTGTGCAAAAAATCTTGGGGACACCAAGAGAGTGTCGCATTTCACTCATCAGTCGTAACAAAAAAAAAAAAAAAAGCATCTGGGTTTCTTATCTAACGGAACAGATTTACCCTTCATTATATCTCAACCTTCCAATATCTCAAACTAAGTTTATAGCTAGCTTATTAACAACTCAGCAGCGCACCATCTGTGAACAAGGGCTTCAGTATGACCCACTTCTGCTTCCATTCAAAATTCATTATCCTCTCTCTCACTCTCTTATTGCTCACTTTGAATCAAACAGACTCTGAAGAGTATAGATGCTGAAACAGTCAGAGCTGTGACTAACAATTCGAAAACTTAATTTAGCGTCTTTCTGCTCTGCGCAACCCTAAACATAGCCAAATGTCTCGAACCATACGGCAAACGGAAATAGTTTGAAGTATAAACAAAGGAAACAAGGTAGGCGCCAACAACATTTTAAATAAGCAACTTCATTCAAATGAGAAGAAAAGCGATTTCATAAAAGCATTTTATATTTTCCACCGAGGACCCTTGCTGCCTGGCGCCTAGGAAAGCGTTCCGAAAAACTCCAGAAACAGCAATGATAAAAAAAGAGGAAATAGAAAGTGAAAATATGGAGCAATTCCCAAGGGAGAAGTGGGATCATTATTTGCCGAGTGTGACAGCCAAAGAAAAAATGGCGCTGAGGAAACACAAGTTTATGGGATGAGGCACATTTCAGCTCTGAAACTGGTTCCAAACAAGGTTATAGGAGCAAATTTTTTCATTAAATGTTCCAACCAATATGCAGTGGGATGTAATAAGATAGCACAGTGCCCAAAGCAATGCACCTTAGAATGACAGAGTCACACTGCAGTACATTTCTGAAAATAATAAAGCAAATAATATGAGTTATTAAACTGAATTTGACTACATACTACTTGTTTGATACAGATAAACTGAAGTAAAATGGAAAAGAAGAGTAGACTAGTGATGTTAAAAATTTATTTTTACAATTAACACAATGGAAACATGTGCTGCTAGAATATGTGGCTGAAAAACAATGCACCAGGCAACAGAATTTCTTTTTTTTACTACAATTTCACATTGACATTTAATGAACAAAGGAAATTTTCATGAACAAGGCTTACTTACTTAGGCTTGCTACTTAGCCAATTATATTAAACTGAAGTTTGTTAGTTAGCGCAATACCTCAAATCAAGGCTTGCTAGTTATTCATATATCTCAAACCAAACTTTACTAGACCACCCAATATCATATGATTTGTTGATAAGCCTAATATCTCAAACCTAGCCTTTGCTAGTTAGTCCAATTCCTCAATTATTTTTCCAAATTGTAAATGGTGACAAGACCATAGTAAGAATAAGACAGTAGAAGAATGTATATTGTGCACTAAAACTCTCTGTAAGCCCTGTTAAAAAGCTGCATCATGCGTGATGGCCTAGGAAAACCCTTCACATGATCTTTGCATGTTCTTTACTTAATCAAAGCGTGATATTTATTGTGTGAGGAAATTACAGCTAGCAATGTTTTAGATATCTTCAGACAAACTGATTGTTTATTTTTTATATTTTTGGGTACATGATCTTTGCAGATTGATAGCATTAGCAAGAGTAAGAAGTAATTTGTGCTTTTATAAAGTTGAGGTGTTGATGTATGCTCATCGACCATTTTTCTTTTTTTACTACACACCTATACATCTGCTCTTGCATCCTGCAAGATTCCAGTTCAACACCTGCTGGTCTTTTTCCAATCTTCACCTGTCCAGTTTGATGAGCTTGTGCTCTCTGAGATGTCTTTCTGCTCAGCACAAACCAGTCTGGCCATTCTTCTCTGTCTTCTTTCATCAACAAGGCCTTTCTGCCCACAGAACCGATGCCATTCTATTGTACCATTGTACCATTCTATGTAAACTCTGACTGTTGAGACTGTAGTGTGGGAAAATCTCAGGAGATCAGTAGTCACTCAAACCTGGTGCCTATCTGGCACCAAAAATCATGCCATGGTCAAAGTCACTGAGATCAAATTTTCCCCCAAATCTGTTGACCTATATCTGCATGATTCTATGCATTGCACTGCTGCCACATGGTTGACTGTTTTCCAGAATTCAGCCACAGCAATATCCAAAGGGTTTCCCCCACCACCACACACAAACTTATAGTTAAAAGTGTACTAAAAGTATATCGAGTTATATAACTATAAAAGTACTAATAAAATCAAAATCAACTCTTGAATATCAAATATCTGCTACAATCTGTCCCAAAACCCAAATAAGGCATAGTTTATAAATGCCAAACTTCTCTGAGAAACACTTCCCGATGTAAAGTACTTTAAGGCTTCATTTATGAAACTTGCGAAAATGAAAACAGTGCTTGACGAGGAAGCAAAAATGAAGACGTAAATGCTTAAAGCAGGATGAATTTTTATTTCCCAGAGTCGGATGATTGACCCTTAAGAATACCAAATGAGGAAACTTGAAGTAGAAAATGACTCTAGGTCAAAATAAACTAGCAGTGAATCAGGGGTCTTTAAAATAAATACATAAATAAATAAAATAAAATAAAATAAAAAATGTAAAAATAAAAACAGGAAATGAGCACTCCAAAAATCTCTACAGGAAAAATGACCCTAGTCCAGGTAGTGTGAATGTGGATGCATAAGCATATTAATGTGAGGTGCATTGAAAAACCAATAGTACATGTAATATGCATTGTCCAAAATAAGGAAGATTATAAAAATAAGAATTGCATGAGTTATTTTTCATGAAATAGGCTTTGGCTTGATACTAATGACAAGTTTCTAGTCCATGAGCATATTAACGTTGCATAACTTCTAAAAGAAGGGAAGACTGCAGAGTGAAAAAAAAAGAGGTTCTTCCTTTAAAAAAGCCTGTTGAGTCTTAGAAAGGATGACTTATTTCCTTAGGGCCAGGTAATGTTTAGACATGAACATACGTGCTCACTTACATTTATACGCGATGTACAGCATGCATCTGGGGAACGAGTGACATTTAATCATGTTTGTTGAAGGTGTTTAAGAGAGATTGAATGGGGGTTTCAGGAGCAGAGTCAACTCATCATCAGCAGTCAGCTTTCACCTTACTGTTAGTATTCGCTCTAGTAGAGACAGAAATAGAGAGACATAAAGGCAGGCAGATACTCATATGGAAAAAAAAAAAGGAGAAGAAAAATAATAAAAGGGTGAAAATGAACGAGAGTGAGAAACAAGCTAGAAGATAAGCACATGAAAAACATGGGAGACATAAACAGACAATACAAGAGCAAGAAAGAGTGGAAGAAAAAAAAAAAAAAACATCATTAATAGCGAGAGTGCTTCTGCTCTTTCAACCAATGACTAAGAACAACCCCGCTAATGAAACCAAAGAAACAAACCAAAGCCATTAACATGCGTGCAAACACATCTGCTTTACTTACAGTTGATAAATGAGTACAATGGCTTTTGCTTTTTAATTTCACTCGACCATAATGTTACACTGTGTGCATTGTGATTTATTTTCTTAACAGATTGAACAGGCAGCCGGTGTGTCAGCCAGACTCACAGAGAGAGAGAAAGAGAGAGACAGAGAGAGAGAGAGAGAGAGAGAGAGAGAGAGAGAGAGAGAGAGAGAGAGAGAGGAGAGATTAGGGGTTTCAGGCAGCAATTTTGTTGCCCTGTTTCAGGCTGAAGCCTCCCCCAGTAAAACGGGGTCCATCGATGCGTTGAGGCATGACAAGGGGTTGCCCAGCCTGTGCCAGACTCCTTTCTTTCTCCCTGGGGGAAGATAGAAGTTGACAGAAATGAAGTTAAAAGGTGCAGTAAAAAGAAGAAATCCAAACACACCATCAAACAGGGATCAGCATGAATATATATATATATATCTTTTTTTTGCCAGCCCTAGCCACAATTGTGTCTGTCCTAAAAACAATAAAAAAATACTACAGTTTGAAATCACTGCTCATAAATCACATAATCATGCAGAAATCAATTATGTACATGCTACAGCACACAGAAATGTCTAATTAATAGAGTTGACAACCTTGAGAGATATTGTCCTGTAACCATAACAACATAACATATAAGAGTAGCCTATAATCAGCGTACAATCCTGGCTGTCTAAAGGGTACCTAAAAGGTACAGAATTAACCTTATTACAGATAATACTTGCTGAAATGTTCCAATACCAGAAAATAACAGGAGGAAACACCAGTGTTCTTTGCCTCTGTACTGTCTTATGCTCTTTTTGGTAGTTATGTATGTACCTTATCTCACTTTTTTTTTTTTTCACCCCTTCTAACCAGCAGAGGCGGTGAGGATCACCTTGATACCTTTTGTGCGTGTATGCACACACCGAGACCTTTCAACAAATAATGAAACGAATGTATGATGCAGTGTTTGGTGTAAATACTGCTGTCATACAGCCATTGTTCTATATTATGTTCTCACCTCATACACATCGGACCTCATGCACACCATAAGGAGCTATCTGCATAACAGCTTATAACTACAGTCAGAGCTACAGGTATCTAAGGAGTAGGTCTGTTGCTAGCTTAGTTAAGTAAGTCTCGCTCTCCCTCTCTCACTCTTGCCGAGCCTGATAAAATAGCAGAACTCCACTAATGCGCACACGTGGGTTGGAGTTGGGTCCATGTTCCCCTCTTCTCTCAGCTATGGCTAAGCCTGCTACTTGACTGGTGCTGTGGTTAAGCTGATTCTCCATACTTATTGGAAATGTCACTCCTCGTTCTCCCTGCTGGTCAGTTGTATGTGCTTTTATGTGCTTTTCCACTTTATCAGTTGTTAAAGCTTATGTTTGTATCAAATATACTGTATTTCCCCAGTTTTTTCCCCAGTTTGGTCTCCTGTCAATTCCTACCCTCTAGCAAGCTCAAGGAAGAGTAAAGGCTAACATGTGCTTCCTCCGAGACATGTGAAGCCAGCTAATCGCTTATTTTCAAACTGCTGCTCATGCTGTCTCACAGGCAGCGTAAAACACTTGGAGGAAAGTGCTATCTGCCCTCTTACACATACAAAATGTCACAGACACTCACAATTGGCTAGTCGCAATCTGCTTCACGGGTGAGAAGGTATGCTATTTCTCCCGATTTTGCTCCCTTGGCCATGCCTTGAAGGCTATCCTAAAGTAAAGTGTTACCTGGAATTTTAATATACGTTCCAAGCTGAATAACTCAAATTACGTATGTGATGCAGTTCTTTACCCTGGGTTCCCAGTTCATATGTCTACAATCTACCTATGATTGCTTAACTAGCAATCAAATACCTTATAAACTGTCAATTGTAAATGCAAAACAGTGAATTGGATACATTATATATCCAATATTCAAATTCAACAAACTACATTAACATCATCCTTATATTTGTATTGTTTGTATTTTTGCGGCTTAGAGTCTTTCAGTGTCAGTCCTGTCATAATGCAGTCATGATCCATTGCAAGCTAAAGCCGAAGCACGTGCACATGCTCTTTCTTGGTTAGACGCGCACAGGTTCCACCGGCACACACGCACACACACTCCCATCGGAGAACATCTGCCACCACCCAGATTCCTTTCAACTGTTCTCCAGTGAGCACAAAGCCCTCATTTCTCATTCAGTACACCACTAGCAGCAAGACATAAACACACACACACACACACACACACACACACACACACACACACACACACACACACACAAATGTACATCACACTAATGTGCACACTTCATTGCTTTCCTTCTTGATGCCACAAACTTCTTTCTCTCCCTCTCCATCTTAATTTCTCTGCTGCTCTTTCTCTCTTGCTGTGTTTGTCCAATATCAAACGCCATCAATTAAAATTCACTGGCTGTGTAATGAGATTTCACGCTGAGAACGATGAAGACATTTGGCAACAAGCTTGAAACACACACACACACACACACACACACACACACACACACACACACACACATACACACACACCTTTGTTTTTCTCCTCCTAAACATCCACAGCTAAATGAATATTATGCAGAAAGGCTTCAAAAGTGACTTTTGGACGGAACAGCAGACATCTGTGAAACATGCTTTGATCGAAACGCCATTCGCTTGACTTGTAGAATCAGCGTCATGCACAGCTAATTCCTTCTGACAATCGCAAAATCAAGCCACATAATTACATTTTCAGTGCTCAAGGACATTGACGAGCATTATGAGATGTGTGGAATAATTTAGCAAGAAGTTTGAAAGAGTTTTTCTAAGTAAGATGAGTAAGATGTGTTGAAGTTGTGGCCATGTTTGAACCATTTGGCAGAGATAGACAGAGTCACAACAAGTGAAAACAACAGAAGCAAAACCAGACACAACTATAACAATAAATAACAGCAATGGGGCCAAACTATAAATTAGGTTGTGGCCATGTTTGAATTATTTGGCAGAGATAGAGAGAGTCGCAATGAGTCAAAACAACAAAAGCAACACCAGACACAGCAAAGCAACACCAGACACAACAATTACGATAATAACAGCAATGCTTGCAAACTAGCAAACATGGCACTACAAGTAATAAGGCCAAAACCCTATCTAGTAGCAGAAGCAGCAACTACATAAGCACTTCTCCACCAAAAGCACCAATAACAACATCGCCAGCTACAGGACCAATAATCCACAATAATAAATGTAGGAAACAACAGGAGACCTTGGAAATTATTGTTTACCAACATTGTCCATCTAATCTGACATAGCTTTAGCAATTTTGCATAGAAGAATATGCAAAAATATCAAGTTCCAGATGTGCAAAAATGATAGTTTTGGTGGTTTTACCAAGTATTAATCCAAGGTCAATATGCAACCAATAAATGTCTGTTTTTTTAACCTTTGTGTCACAATAAAATAAAATATGCTTCACCTTTCAATTTCTCTACAAAATTTGGAAGAAATCAGTGGAATAATTATGCAAGATACTGTACATAGACTGGATAATGTTTAATTGTAAAATTAAATAAAAAAATGGCAAGTCCATAAAGAAATACAACTCTACCCCGGTAAAATTAGCAATAATTCCCTTACGTTCAACCAAGTTTCATTAAATTTACATTCAAGCAAGTTTCATTACATTTAAAATCTAAAACATCTAAAACAACTCATCCCATTTCCTGGCAGTTTTAAGCAGTTTGACTGTTGATATTTTGATGGAGTCAAACTGCTTAAAACTGCCAGGAAATGGGATGAGTTGTTTTACTGTAAATGTCAGCCTGACATTTGCAAGTCTTAAGCAAGAATTTACTACACGTTATTAAAAAAAATTATAATAATAACTTATTAATAATAAATCAGACTAGATATTAGCAGACATGTCCTGGAGACTTTCCTACATCAGAAAACCTGATGTTACAGCTTTACCTCTAACTATTACAAAACACTGACACTGGAGACTCCTTCCAAAAATGATAAATAACAATAAAAATATCCTCAAAGAAAATGTTACCATATACACATATACCATTTAAATACCATACCATATAAATGCTGTTATACAAAAATAATACACAGTGAGGTGTGTGTTAACTGATGTATGTTTTTTGTACAATAGCATGGTCCAAATTACACTATATTGGCAAAAGTTTTGGGACATCTGCCTTTACATGCACATGAACTTTAATGACATCCCATTCTTAATCCGTAGGGTTTAATATGGAGCTGGAGGGGTGTCCCAAAACTTTTGGCAATACAGTGTATGTTATTCTGCTTATACTACACTAATTCACCAATGATTACAAGGGTTAATTTATTAATGACTGACACATCTGTTTAATATTAGTTTATTATTTGTTCTCCATACATGTCCCTGTGTATGAGCTGTTAACAATAACCTATTAGAACAAGTGCATTAATATAAATCTATCGTCCATGGTACAGCCAGAACTACTGTACAAGGTGTGTGTTTATATAAAAATAACGCACATCATCTGACCAATCAGATTCAAGAATTCCACCACGCTGTGGTGTAAAGAAACTTATACCACAGGGCAGTTGAATTCTCAACTCAGATTGGTCAGAAGGTGTGCAATCACACCACGTATCACACCATCTTGGATTACTTTCATACAACCACCCAATCTGTCCTGTGTTATTCTTTACTTTGATAACACCAGTCAGAATTGAGAATTCAATGTGGTATAAGTTTAAAAACTGCACAATTTTCTGTTATTCTGGAAAATCTTAGTCAATGCTGTACATTTAATTTAAGCCAGATGTCAGCTCTGTTAACATGCTCAGTCTTGCTTCGTTCAGGATTTATGCCTTTTCTATGATATCTAATACAGTAGACGTCAAGTCAGTAGGGATGGATTCCCTTGTGAGTCTGCTTCATCTTAAGGTTTCGTATTCATGTCATCTCAGGGAGTGTTTCATTTAAATCAATATGCAGATTTCTGTAAAACTGCTTTGTGACAATATCCATTGTTAAAAGCACTATATAAATAAATTGAACTGAATTTAATTTTAGACCTTTTTTTTTTTCTTATCCTTTATTTGCAAGGGAACCCACCATTCATCGCTTAATCCGTTAAACCAGACCTTCCACTTTGGTGCCTGGGAAACCTCAGGTAGTCCACATTTTGGTTTTATTCCAGTCAGGTACTAAAGTTCTAAAGAATGTGGAAGCTGGCTCAGGTGTCTTAGAGAGGAGAAAAAAAAACACATGAACACACTGGCACTGGATCAAAAACCTGCCTCCGCTCATACAGCTTCGGGAGTTAACCACTAATCTCCACCATCATGTCTACGACTCGAGCTGCACTCTGGCTCAGATTAATCTTAGTCAAACTTCATTCATTAAAGCTTCATTCATTAATTACTTCACTAATTCATAAGGCCATATTAATCTGTGTGATGATTAGGGTGTGATAATATACTATGTCTCTCTGCATTAACAGGCACAACATGGCCATATCAGATGGCATTATAGCAAGAGTAATGATGATGCGTGTGAGGGTGTTTATTTAACACGTCCATATAGCTGTGGTTGTAATCAAGTTCAATTAACTGGCCAATTCATTGGTACTGCATTTCAGGAGATACCACTGAGAATATATGGAGCGTATATTAGTGGTGCGTTACTTTTTTTTTTTTATGAAAACATACTTACAGCTATATTATGCATACTCATTGCCTTTGGTAATAATTGTGTAGGTTTATTACTGAGAGAGAGAGAGAGAGAGAGAGAGAGAGAGAGAGAGAGAGAGTGAGAGTCAATAGCACTGATTGATTTGTGTCTGGCTACAAACCAGGCAAGCAGGCTGCAAACAAACTGCCAACAGGGAAAGTGTGAACATTTCTTGACTCTCACTTGTATTGCTAATGGAACAAAAAGAGACGTCAACCCATTAAAAACACATCAACAGCTCCCCCCTCCTGGCAGAGAATTAAAAAAAAAAAACTGGCTCTTGTTCATCAAAGCTGGATATGATCAAATCTGAGTGTAAAATTAATATATGCGAATTTCCCTGCAGCTAAATCCTCATCCACATTATCAGCATCATCAATTTGATCAATCAGAAGAATAAGGACATTTAAAACTAACATTTTGCCTGTCCAGTCAATGCCCCTTCTAGTGTATTGAAATGACTTTGGACACCAGCAATTTGAGCTTCACTGACTTTCCCTTCAATCCCGTTCCTACAAATGCCTACAAATTTGGTGTGTGTAAATAACTATTGATTTCTCTAAGATGGTTTTTCAGTGACACTATTAAATATTTAACCTATTTTTTATAAAAATAAAGTCGGAACATTTACAAAAATGCAAGCTGTAAGCTCTACAACTTAGATGCTTGTTGTAGTATTAGACTATCAGCAGTTCTGACAGGGCAGAGAAGGGGCGAAATATTACATGTTCACATTACATCTACAGCTCGTTTCCCACTACCCAAAGATTTATGACAGCTACATTAAACTAAAACTTTAACAAACAAGTTTTCTTTATGGATTTTGACACTTGATGGGGGTGATGCTTCCAATCTGCATACAGTATATCCTCGAAATTCTGACTTTTCCTCATGCCGTGGGTTTCTCTTTTCTTCTTACTTAAAATATTCTGATTTCATTCTAGAAAGCTTGGATGGCCCAAAACACCATCCTATTCCCACATAAAATATCATTCAAATAATATGCACATGTGGAAACCTGGGGCATTGCGTGCGTGCATATAATACCGTATGTAAATAAAAGACAGATGGACTCTTGACCAGTCCCGTCCACCTCTGCAGAACATCTGACCAATCCTATCCTCTCCACCAGTTACTTTTGTTTGTACCTGCCCACGATATTTTTTAATAAACTTAGTTGGTACTCTTTACCAAAAAGAGATGCACTATAATAAAGGAAGATATGTTACACATGAATGCTTTTGGAGTGACGACAGTACATACCTAGGCACTCTCATCTCTGTAATTTAAATAAAGATCTCTTATCCTAAGTGAAGTGTTCATAATAATTTCAGACATTGTCTGGTAACGTTGATTATACCCCAGCATGGCTGAATGACTGAATGACTGAATATGATTAGTCAGAAGGTGTGCATTATTTCCGCATAACAGCACAGGTAGTTCTGGCTGTAACATGAACGAAAGGTTAATATTAATGTGCTTGTTCTAATACGTTATTGTTTCTAAAGTAACAGGCCATACACATGGACTTATACAGCAGACACTTAATAAAATCAAAGACTAATAATAAACAGATTATTAAAATGGGTTGCTGTTTAACAAAGTAATTCTTAGAATCGTTGATGTGGTGATGTTCTTTGTTAGGAGAAATTTATGGAAGGCGTCTTGGCTGTAAGCTATCTCAGTCTCAGATATGCGTTCCATTTCGTTAAAATGACAGACTGCTCTGTGTGTGTGTGTGTGTGTGTGTGTGTGTGTGTGTGTGTGTGTGTGTGTGTAAGAGAGAGAGACGGAGAGAGAGAGGCTGGTGAGTGAGTGACTGTTTATCGCAGCTGTAATGTAGGTAAGCACAGGAACTAACTTGTCTCTTGGACCTTCCACAAACATTAAATCTAATTATAAAGCGCATTGTGAAGTTCATTAATAAACTAAACGTTGGAATCATTGGCAAATCACTGTGGTCTAAGAAGAATAACACACTCCAAACCATGTTGTTATATGAAAATAATGCACTTCTGTGGGTAGCGGCACTCGGCCCCGGTGTGCCTTATTTTCATATAAAAGCCCGGACAATATCAGGACTTTATATGATACTCTGTGGGAAATGGAGGAAGAGTCAAAGGTTGAGAATACTTTAGTTTAGGTGAATGTTGCAGAGCAGCAGTATGCTGAATAACCAGCATCTCCTTTTATGTTTTTTAACTGAAAACTTGTTTTCCTGTTCTGCTGTTAGGACATAATGGCGCACTGTTGTCATTTAGTGACTTTTATTAGTCACATCCCACAGTCACATTCGGTGCCCTGCAGTTCCACAAGCAACAAGTAAACAAATACAAAAGATTCTACAGAGACACTGATACAAGCAAGAACAAAAATAAGTGTTACAATACTGCACAGCTGAACACTAGTGCCTATTGATCCATAATAACAGTCTGAATTACCCAGAACGATGGATTTGTCATTGTGGCATGTTGGTATTTCAAGCAATTTTGAAAAGGAAATACAGTTCATATTGTCTGTGAGGCAGCATGAAGGCTCAGTGATACATGTCGCAATCATATTCAAATCACTGCCTAATTTGGATGTAATGCTCCCATATTATACCACCAGAAAATGCAGATGAAGTCATCATGGTGCATCATGTCAATAAGCGCCAATACAAATAATGGAAATTCTAGGGGCTAATAAAAATACCAGACACTAAACACTTCATAGTGCACAATATCAGACATTATTGGATTGCGAATACCAAATAAATCTGACGCTTCTGTTTTTTTTTTGTTTTGGTTTGGTTTTTTTTTTTACTTACAATCTCATATGCCACAAGTTATAACAGCAAACATGATTTCAGGTAAGAATGTTAGTCAATTTAAACTCTGGGTCCCTGTTTAAAACCAGTAAACACTTAAAAATCCAACAATGTTTAACTCTAACAGATTTTGAATATAACACTAGCATACACTCCAAAACGTGGCAGGTGGATCCACATATACTGACTATCAGAAAGATTTTCTGTGACGGCTTCACACTGTACAATCGCATGATGCAACAGCATATAGCAACAGCACTGTATGAGATCTCATTATTTGAAATTGCATCATGCTCATATTCAGCATGAATACTCTGGTCATTATTTTATTATTTTGTTTTTTTTAATGGGAATAATGAGAGCAAAATAAAAATTCTTTAGTTGATTTAGTAAGGGAAAACTGACTAAATTACATTTGCTTGGCTGTATGTGTCGATTTCCTGATTCTGTATTGAATTTAGTTACTCTGTGCATGGACTTCTGTGAGTCAGAGTTATTGCAAAACTCCACCACCTCCCTTTGTCCAGACAAAGTGAATCTGTCTTGAACTGCTGCCTGGACCTGCTAAATGACCTCAAAGCCTATATCATTAGATCAACCGCCCCTTCTCATGCCTATTCTGGATCACCTCTCTCTGGGATTAACATGTCTGACTGAAATTTTGGCTGGCAGAGGACTGACATCTACCTCTACCGGTGCTCACTCCAATAAAAAAATGCCTGGCATGTAGTGTCAAAGCAAATTCTCAATGCATACAGTGGAGGATAGAGCCAAAGCACCTATGTAAATGAGTAATACATTTACTATATGTCTATGAGAATACCTAGAAGTCATGCAAATTCTATTTAACAAATTAAGTCCCAAAATATTTTAAACTGAAAACAGTTAAAAATAGTTGAACCTAGTGCTAATATTCTCTCGAAAGAAAGAAAATATATCTTGAAGTGCAGGTGGGTTATACTGCTTCAGGACATCAGCAAGATGAACTGGAGCTAAACCATTTAGAGCTTTAAAAGTCAGGAACATTTAATAGGCACTTAATAGGCAGCCAGCAATGCATTAATCAAGTCAAGTTTATTTGTAAAGCACTCTTCCATCCATCCATTCTCTGTACCGCTTATCCTACACAGGGTTGTGTAGTAACCTGGAGCTTATCCCAGGGGACATGGGGCACAAGGTGGGGAACGCCCCAGATGGGTGCCAACCCATCACAGGGAACAATTGCACACACACACCCATTCACACACTACAGACAATTTGGGAATGCCAATAAGCCTACAACAAGTGTCTTTGGACTGGGGGAATCCAGAGTACCCAGAGGAAACCTCCGAAGCATGGGAAGAGGCAGGCTTCCAACACCGTGTGGAAGCAGGATTCAAACCCCGAACCCTACAGGTGAGGGCAATAGGGCTAACCACTAAGCCAACATGGCTAAAGCACATTTGAAAACAAGAAATGTTGACAAAAGTGCTGAACAAAAGCTAAACTACAGTAACATATTGATATAAAAGGAGAGTAGTGAAACATAAAATATGAACGACAGATAAAATACAAAACTGAGGAAAAGGTATAAATAGATAATAAATTACAAGAGATATGACAAAATGCACAGCACTGCATCAACACATATCTGATACCCAGGCAAAGTTAAAAGATGGCTTTATAATGAGACTTGTACAGAGTTTTTTTCTAAGTGTATAGATTCCTTCTGCATACTGAGAAAAACATTTAGACAAACAGGTTCAGGGTTTTTTCAGAGGGTTGGTTAACCCATGAGATCCGCGGGGAACCCATTTGCCTTAGAGTGTAGATTCCTTCTAGGTACGAAGTGAAACTTTAAAACAAATGTGGTCCCCAGTGGTCCTTTGGATTAATATGGATTCTTAGCTTTCTAAGTGGGTTCTTCTTCAAACCTTGTCTGACAGGGAACCTATTTTATAAGGTTCTACATATACTGTATAATTTAATAGTTTCCTCAGTGAAACTCTTGGACAGATGGACTCCCCAATGATCCTTTGGATTATTAAATGTTCTAAGCTTTCTAAAGAGTTTCTAATTTTGAACTTTCTCTAATAAGAAAACATGGTAGGGTTCTGCATAGAACATTGAATGGTTTCCTCTAGATCCTTAGGGGAACCCATTTGTCTTAGAATGAAGATTCCTTTTACATATTTATTGAAACTTTTAGTTAAATGGTTTCCCCAGTGGTCCTTTGTATTATTAAGGATTCTCGGCTTTCTAAAGAGGTTCTAATTGGGCCTTTCTCTGTTAGTGAGACACTGTAGGTTTCTGCATAAAACATTCAAAGGTTTCCTCAGAGGATTGTAGATTTAACCAATTTTTTCTTACAGCCTAATATTTTTTTTTTGTTTGTTTTTATAGTATAAGAAACCTAAAGCTTTATTCCTGGAAATGTTACAACTTGCTACAGAGCAAATAATATTTGCTAAGCAGTGGTCTTTTGGTGGAACCTTTTGGTGGCTGGGGTAAAGCTGGGCTGCCAAACTGTGCATAGCAACTGATGGTCTACAGTCAGTAACAGTGCACTTAAACAGTGGCATATATGCAGGATAACCTAATAAAATAGTTAATGAGTGTAGATATAATGTAGCTGTGCCCAATAAACTATCAGCTATGCATTAATTAATGTAGATACTATATTAATGAAGAATGGTGCAATTTTATTTCTGAAATTATTGGCATGTAAATATCATTAATTTTTCAAAATAAAAGGAATTGTACAGCTCATACATTAGTTTTGATTGTAACTCATATTGTTTATGTTAATGATCTTGTTCTAGTATGTTATTGATTCAATAGTAACAACTCATTCACAGAGACTTATATGGCGGATGTGCTACATAACCGAAGTCTAATGATAAACAGAATAAAAAGTGTGTTGCTATTTAACACAGTAAACCATACATGATTTGCATTTAAAGTATATTTGAAGTTTTCTATTAAGAGACATTTATTTAACATTTATGGAAGGAGTCTCCAGTGTCAGCCTTCAGGTCAGAGGACTGTAGACTTTATGGTTTCTTTGTAACATAAGCTTTTTTTTTTTTTTTTTTTTTGGCTTATTAACTTCAGCAGAGAGAAGAAAAAGAGGCTGGTGAAGGAACAACTGCTTAAAGCTGCCATACCATCCATGATAACAGGAACCAACTTGTTTCACAGATGTTTCATAACATTAAATGTAACTATTAATAAATAGTTACATGTCAGTTAAATAGTTACATTAATACATTAAATATTGTAATAACAAATCGCTGTGGTATAAGAAGAATAAAGCACTTCGCTCTTATGGAAAATAATTCAATTTCCTGTGCATTATTTATCTATAACTGCACACCCAGCTGTGTGTGTTCCTTATTTGTTCATGATGAAAGAAGTGAAATTTTCTATGCTGTCAGAAAGTCTGCTTTTTAAACTTTTAAAGCAATAAATAAATATATAAATAAATAAATATTTACTCTTCCAGAGAGACATACAGCAATTGCCCCACAAGCATACACAATCATGTCCTCTTTATCTCATACACACTTGCTGATATCCTCAGAACTTGATGTTTGCCCTTCACCTGCACCAAGACGATTCTTACAACCAGCATCACACAAAAACATTATTGAACCAACTCATATTATGGCCATAAACCATGATTAATTTAACAGTCACGTATGAACTCATTTCCTCTGTGGCATGGAACAGACAAGCACTGACTAGCAGCACATTTGAACTGGATGTGGAGTCTTTGGTGGACACAAAGCTTATAAAGATGGAGAAAATCAGAGCTTTAAGCTGAAACAGATCTGTAGACAGATTGCTCTCCCAGGCTCGTCTGACGGTGATCAAAAGTCTTTTAAGCTCCTAATTATATTATCAGCCAGTTCGTGGAGGAAAGAGAGTGAGTGTGCAAGAGACAGAGGCGTTGATGTCCAGCAGACAGCAGGAAATAGAGATCTGGGAAAGACAGTGATCTCATAATGACAGAAAGAAGGATAAGTGGAAGAAGAAGGTCACAAGTCTGATGGTGGTGGAAGTGAAGTCTTTCAGTGTTTCTAAAATTACATGTATGCTTTGCTATTTATTATTGTATTATTGCAAACCTCTAAATGAAAGTTTCTCAAATCTAAACTCTCATTATTGAGACATGATAGGTTACCCTACGTTCACACTAGTAAATGTAAAAAAGTGGCAGGCAACAATTCATCTGCTATGTACATTCACAAGAGCCACGGAGCCATGATTTTACAAGAGCAAGCAATTAAGCAACTTAAGTATTGTAGCAGATCCAAATGATCCAAATGGCTTGAATGATTCCTCAGACCAAACCTATGGAGCATGTGGTCCGACGTTTCTTCAGTTCCTCACTCAGTTCCTACCTGCAATTAATTCCCATTTACTGTTTGATGCTCAAATTTTGAAAGAAAAAATTATAAAAAAAATTATAACCCTGGTTTCATCTTATCATGTCATATATAACCTTTCATTAAGTGTGGACGCAGAAGTATTTGGACAGTGACACAGTTTTTGTAATTTTGCCTCTGTACACCATCACAGTGGATCTGAAATGAAGCAATTAAGACTGAAGTGTAGACTTTCAGCTTTAATTCAAGGCATTTCACAAAAATATTGCATTAACTGTTTAGAAATTACAGCATTACATTTTTCACATAGTTCCTCCATGGTCACAGGCTCAAAAGTAATTGGACAAACTAGCATAATTATAAATTAATGATTTTTAATACTTGGATGCAAATCCTTGGCAGCCATACATACCCATGCCATAACACTGCCTCCACATGTTTGACAGATGATGTGGTATGCTTTGGATAATGAGCCCTTCCCTTCCTTCTCCATAATCTCCTCTTCCCATCATTCTGGTACAAGTTAATCTTGGTTTCATCTGTCCAAAGAATCTTGTTCCGGCATATGCCAGTTTTTTTTTTTTTAGATGTTTTCTAGCAAGTCTAATCTGGCCTTTCTGTTCTTGATTGTTACCAGTGGTTCGCATCTTGAGGTAAACCCCTTTTTCTTCACCAAGGAAAGAATTCCGCATTCATCCACTTTAGTTGTCTTCCGTGGTCTTCCAGGCCTTTTGGTGTTGCTGATTCTTTCTTTTTAAGAATGTACCAAATTGTTGATTTGGCCACTCCTGAAGTTTCTGCTGTCTCTCTAAGGTCTGTTTTATTTTTTCAGGCTAACGATGGCCTCCTTAACTTGCATCAACTCCTCTTTGGACAGCATAGTGTGAGTTCCCCTTGAACAGCTATCAAATGCAAATTCAACACTTGGAATCAACTCCAGAGCTTTTTTCTCCTTAATTTTAATTAAAAGTTAATTTCTCCTTAACTGGCCATGAAACTGATTCTCATTCAAATGTCCAATTACTTTTGAGCCTGTGAAAATGCAAGGACAATGAGAAAATGGCGGTAGTTCCTAAACGGTTTTAAACCCCTTAAATTAAAGCTGAAAGTCTACACTTCAATCACATCTTGATTGCTTCATTTCAAATCCATTGTGGTGGTGTACAGAGGCAAAATTATGAAAATTGTGTCACTGTCTCCCCGTTCTGTTTTGACCTGACTGTATTACTGAGAACAATTAAAGCTTGGAAAGAAGTATTTAAGATCATTGGTGCCTCTGATGAGTGTACGAAGCTAGTACAGTTAGGGTGCTTTGCTAGAATACATAATAAGTAGTTATTGTACGACAATAATAGTACAAAGCCTAGCATGTAACATATAAACCAAACAACTAATTTTCACACCGATTAATGTATATTTAATTTAACTAGTTAGTTTAGAAGCATTCACATTTTGGTTACTATTGGTTCTCATCCAAAAACAAAACAAACAAAACAAACAAACAGATAAAAATGTTGGACAGGGCACGGCCACAAGCAACAAGCAAAAATAGTAGCTGCTACACACCCGCAAGATACAAACTACAACCAACATGAGCAAAACATTTTAGTGTGAATGTAGGATTAGATTGAAAGAAAGATGTGTGTATGTGTGTGTGTGTGCACATGCATACATACTCTACATGCCTGATCACCTCAAATCACACTCTCACTTATGAATCCTAAATCAAAATATGCCCCCCTTGAGTGCAATAATCCCCTTGCTTCATTTGCATACAATTTGTTGCCACCTTGTCATCTATTCTGTCTCTCAGAGAGTGAAGAAATCAAGATGCCTTCTGAGGCTGACAGTTTACACAAACAAGCCAGCCGTAACTGACTGGATTCCACAGCATGAGTAAGAAAACACTACAATGACAAAAGACAGCTTCCTCATGCAAGACTTAATAACACGCCTCAAAAACAAGGAGATAAGGCTTATATATTTAGGATTATACCACACAACTGTTGAATTCTCAAATCTGATTGGTCACAAGGTGTTAATAATGTAGCTCTGACAGTAGTGCCAACTAATTTATCACACAGGTTTACATTAATGTACTTATTCAAATATGATTTTTTTTCTGCAGTAACAACAATGCAAGAAAGTCTTCAGGACATTTTCTGTTTTTTTTCAGAAAAAACAAGTTGCTTTTTTCTCTTATCAACTTAAAAGGAGAAGAAAGAGAGGCTAATGAGGGAACAACTGTTTATAGCTGATAAAACATGAGTGCTAACAGGAGCGAACTTGTCTCTTTGACGTTCCACAACATTAAATGTGAAAATGATTCAAGAAAAATTAAAAATTGTAACAATTACAATTACAAACAATTTTACAAAGTAAACAGCATCCGGTTGTGGATTATTTTCCTTTAATTCCTTTAATAGGAGTGGATTATTTTCCATTTCTAAGGACATATAAAGTAAGAACTGGTTACAGTTTGACATAAAAAGCAAGAAAGCAACAATTTTGATGTTTAATGCAAGAAATAGTCAAAATTTTATTATATGAAAACTCAATTCCACCAATTAACGCAAACTTGCTGCCATCGTGATGTAATGCATTTATAGAATTTCATCCATCTGCTTTATAAGGGCTTAACACTGCTTCAGTGGTCCCAGGCTCTAAACAACTTGTTCCAAAGGCACACCGATGTCAGAGAGAACTGTTTAAGTGCTCTTAATTGTGCATTGATTCACTGGGCCAAGCTATTCCAGCTCGAGCCACCCCAAACGACCTTCATCACTGAGGAAGATAGAGAGAAGTACGGGAGAAGGGAAAAAAGTTAAGTCTATTCAGATGTGTGATTAGCCACGGATTCTTGGCTCTACCTCTTCCAGGCAATCGATTGAGAAAGTGCTCAAAGCTGATTAACTCTGTTTCAGGATTTGAAAGATGGGAAAGAAGCGAGCAAGTGCTTTTAACAAATGAGTTTCAGGAAAAAGTCCAAAATTCACACTTAAGAAAAGTACTAGATTATCTCGAAAAGGAGCCCGTTGAAAACAAACAGCTTTCCTTCCATATGATGATTTGTTTCCCAATATGTTAATCATTCATTTCATTGCTAGTTTTATTTCTCCAGACATGAACATTTTCTGATCCACAAAACAAGGTAATGTGCCTCATGGGTTCCCGATATGAAATGGAAAAATTCAAAATGGCAAACCCCAATTACTGAGTTATGGTCCATATCAGCAGTGTAATGGGCCAGATCAGGCTCTGTTAAAAAATCTCTACTTCAAACTAATAGGATGGTGCGTAAGTGGGACTTCAGGCTGATAGACAGCTGTCTAGACACTGGAGAGGATTACTTTGAGTTCTATATTGTTGCAGTCATCAATAAAAATAAGAGCTGTTAATGGCTGATGTTCATTCAACATTCGTATTTATGCCAGAACACATGATATGGCACTTGAAACAGATTACTGAAGGAATCTTTAGTGTGCCTAAACTACTGTAGGCCTATGATATACCATGATGTACATCAGCATTGTGTTTTTATCGTGAATACTTTAAAATATTGCCACTACTCCTGCGTCCCATTTGGAAGGCTTAGGGAAATGGCAAATGTCACATAGTCAAATGAATAGAGCTTATAATGTATGACAATAAAAAATTTAATTAAGAATATCTAACGTCACTAGCAGGCTCAATTGAAAACCGAAGCTCCTCAACCAAAATACAATAACATACAAAAAAAAATGTTCCTAGAGTTCCTAGAGAACCTTAGTTCTGGGGTTCTTTTACCCTATAACAGGCATTAATACACAACAAGCTCAGCTTAATGCTGCTTTACAACCCAATATAACCTTCATCCTGCTCATCACGCAGAGTGATGCCTATGAGGAACACCTGAACCTGAGCCAAGTTTAATTAGATAAACTTTTACCCTGTTAAACAGCAAATCTTGGAAACGTGTCAACAGATCACAAGAGTGCAGGGAGAGAGGGAGGGAGGGAGGGAACCAGACAAAAAAAAAAACAGACAAACCACAAAAGCAAAAAAGAAAAAAGTTAGAAGAAAGAAAGAAAGATAAGAGAACAAAACAAGAAACCAGAAAACAAGCAGACAAACTAAAAAAGAAAGAAAGAAAGACACACACACACACACAGGGCTGTTTAAGGACTGTAAGGTTACTGGATAGAGGAATAAAGCAGGACTACTATTTTTAATCTGAAATTAATTAGCGGGATTTCATCTGGCAGCTGAGGAAAGCATGTGCTCATTAACTTTGAGGGAAATTATGTTACACCAAGCACTTTGATCACCAGAGACTGCCATTAGGAGAACAAAGTAGAGCATGCACTTCATTTCCGTTTCGTTCTGGCCCTCTCATACTTCTAAATGCT
>CM074970.1:8880895-8894936 GCA_037577455.1 Pangasius macronema
ATTGAACCCTATGGGTTAGAAATGGGATGGCACTTAAGTTCATATGTGAGTCAAGGCAGGTGACCGAATACTTTTGGCAACATAGTGTATGTTTTAAAAATCGTGGCATCCTAAGCAACCACTTATACTGCTTATAGCAAGAAATGGCCCTGAGGCCAGGTGATGTTCTTCAAATCTTCAGCTGTCCGCATTCAGTGAGCCTGTGCCCACTGTAGACTCAAATTCAATTCCCAATATGGTATTCTGCTGTTGCAGCCCATCTGCATCAATGGTTGGCATGTTGTGCTTGGTGGGATGCTTTTCTGTCCACCACGGTTGTAAAGAGTAGTTATTTGAGTTACTGTAGACTTCTTAATAGCTCAAACCAGTTGACCACTCTCCTCTGACTCCTCTCACTTCTGCCAATGGAACTGCTGCTCATTGGATGGGTTTTATGTTTTGCACCATCTTGCGTTTCTTGAAATATGAAAATCCCAGGAGATCAGCTGTTCCTAAAATACTCAGAGCAGCCTATCTGACACCAGTAACCAGAGGTTATCACTAAGATCACAATTAAACCCTCATTACTTAAACACTCAAGGGTGATACTAATTAATGTTGATTTAGAAAGGGAGAGTGTACTTTATAAAAATAAAAAGAATAAGAGGTCATTTTTCACTTTAGCTTGTGCTTTCCCCACTACAGTACAAGCATCATCATGTACTGGGTTTTTAAAATCCTGAGAGTGGGTTGTTTAAGGTTTTGTCAGTTAATGCCTGTGGCATCCAAGTCATTACACTTGATAGCAAATTAAACTGGAAGCAAGTTCGTCTTTGGGGACTGATGGTGTCTGTGTACAGAAAAGTAAAGTTGCAAGTAAAGTGCACACAACGCAGATGTGAAAAACTAAAAGATTACCCTCTGAATATGCTGAAATATATGATCTCTACTATGTTACTGTAATAATATTAATATATAATACTTATCAGGCCTAAGATTAACGGCATATATATTTATGGATTTAAACTTAATTGTACAGATTAAAAAATAAAATAAAACACAAAAAACTATGATGTGCTGGATCAAGTGCTATTTTATATGCTGTTGAATAATGAGGGTGAAAGCCATATTGTTAAAAGAAACTAAATTTGCAGTGATTCTAGAGAAACTAGAGTCCTATTACAGGTATATTCCAATGCTATCTTCTCATTAATATGGTAACTCTTACTGCATTTGACATTACATTTGAACTTTGTATAATGCAGTGTTACACTAGCTTTTGTATTCTGCCAATTTTCAGGTACAGACCAGCTCTTGAATTATGTATACTGCAGCTTTATGCTAGCTCTGCAAATTATGTACATAAGCTACATGCTTGCATATTTAAGCATTTTATCAGTTTTGTGGTATATACAGCTATAGATTTCACACATCAGAAATGTGGACTCTGTAAATACCAGATAATAACTGCCTGAACATCGTAGAGGTGAGTGGCTTAGGTAGGGAGAAAGTGAAGATATTTTATTTTTCTTTTGATATGTCTGGAATAGGTAAGGTACTATAGAAATATTGTTTTGTTAATTATTTATTGGTGTTGCTCACCCCAGTGCTAATTCACTGGCAAGCTTCATTTTCTATACTTGTCAATACAACTGCACCAAAATAAAAAATCTGGTCTGTAGTCACTTTGATTTATGTTACAAACTTTGCTTCCTATTGACACAATAAGTATGATATTAACTTGTTTTTAGCTTAAAAACAAAAGGATTGTAACAATACTGTGTTATCAGGTGACCTACAAGCCTGATTGTCTTTAACTTCAGCTGAGAAGAGGAGAAATTACACTTAATTCATGAGCACAGTGAAAGCAATAGAAAACATTATTAGGAAAATATTTATGTGCCCCTGTTTTGCTGCAGGACTTTTATATCCCATCAAATATTTTTTTTGCCAAATGTCCACAGTCTATGTATTACAACTGTGTTGTAAAATTCTTTTACTGTTCATAGTATCTTTATATCACTTACACATTTTCCTTAAGGGGCCATTGACCCTGTGTTGCTCTGTGTTTCTGGCTTTAAGAATCTACATTCTCCAAACAGTTCTGTCCAAGTGACATTTTGCCAATAGCAGATTAGTGAAAGGAGAACTCAACATTGTTGTATCCAGGTCTTTTTTTTTTTTTTTTGTGATGAAGGAATTAGGCCATCTAAAGCACACAAAAAGCTACAGGCGAGACTGAAAATCCCAGATGATGTTAGTGCTAGCCATTTGTGACCGGGCACAAGAGTTCTTAATTAGGCAGAAGGGTAACTAATTATTCATACCCGTGATGGAGAGAGTGAGGGGTGAGCACAGAGAGGGAAAAAAGTGGGAAAATGATTTATGATCTGATAAAAGCCTTCACTGCGGCATGCCATTTTGGGGCGGGGGCGTGAGGGGGAGTGCGGCTCAGAGTGGATTGGCTGTCCCTTCAAAAGTGAAAGTGTAAATCATGGAGTTGAGAGAGACAAAAAGAAAGAGAATGAAGGAGTGCAAGTAAGAGAGACTGAGAAGAACCTTGAGCTGTTTGGTCTTTTCCTTCAGCGTTTGCTGGTAGATCTGAAGTTGTTCGGCTGCCTCTGGACCAGGCTGACGAGCTAATATGTGCTTCAGTTCCACATACAGCTTCTCCTTCTCCTACAAACAGTGAGTTCACATACACACAAACACACACACACACACACACACACACACACACACACACACACACACACACAGACACACACATTCACACAGTGTTAAATAATTTCGAGTTAATAAGATACAAATCTACATTAAACACTCCCCAGCTCCATCAGATGGATATTAAAACCCTCATTTCGGCTATGATTATTCTTCCATTAAGTATGCTCAAGAGTGTGGTCTGTGCAAACATACTCCATTAAAATGAAAACTTCAGAGGACTGCTGGTGAAGCATACAGTCGACATGGCTTCCTAATTCCAATAATGCAAAGTAATTATTTGGTTCCGACTAGGCTACAATTTATTCTTGGTTATTTGTATACGGTAAAGATTTCTTTTTTCCTTTTCTGTATTTATAAGAAGCCTCATGCGAAAACACAATTCATAGATGTTCTTACATACACAAGAAACAATAAAATGTAATGTCTCTTTCTTTCTCTTTATTTCTCTGGTACTCAAACCACTAAAGACAGGTTATATGATAAATATGATAAAGGTATAGATTAACTAAAGTATTGTGTCTCATTTAATACATGTAATTGTTGGCAAATTGGAAAATGAGCAGTTATAGGAAAATTCTCATCATCCCGCTGTTGATTATTTTCCTTTATGCTTTTTTCCCCTTACTTGCAATCTACACAGGCTAGCATAGTTAGACATGCTAATAGAAAATGTTCTGTTCCCTAGTAGAAAGTATCCTGTTTGCGACTTCTTAACTCCATTATTGAAGTAATATTTACAGTGTGGAAAATACAAACCTACAGTTCCTAGCTCATGTGGACACTGGAAATGTTAATTCAACACCACTTTTTGTGGAGTTAGTTTGTTAATCAATACAGCTGGTTAGGTGAACCCAGGAACAACGCCAGCATAATAATATAGCGAGCTGTGAGCTAATATGGTATAGTTTAATTCTCCTGGGGACATTTAAGTTGAATTCCAAATAGCTATGTGCTTCCCTGTATAAAGAATATGTCATATGATCACTAAGGAGCAATTAGAATTACATTTACACCACACAGTAAATGGGAGAGAAATGATATACAAGAACTTTGCCACCTCAACACTAACTCATTAAAGGTACAGATATCTAAATATTAAGGAAACGGCTGTTAAAACTCAAAGGTTTCAGTGCAAGAAACTATTTAGAGAAAGAAAGGAAGAAACAAACAAACAAAGAAGAAAAAAGAGACAGAAGAAACAAATAAATAACAGGAATATACAACTACAGTAGGGTGCCTATGCACTTTTGGTGCTTGGCCCCCAAAGGAAGGAAGGAAGGAAGGAAGGATTTTTTTGGTCCAGAAGCTACTTTGTTAGTTGTAAGATTGGCAGTATTAGTGGCAGTGACTGGTGGCAGCAATTGTCTCATCACCTGACAGTGTCATTAATGTAGGAAAGTTTTGACCCTTTAATATTGACAAGCAGCTTAGCCAACCCAGAGGTCAAAAGCGGGCACTTGTCAATACTAAGGACATTCAGACAAGCCCCTGTCATTTAACTAAGCCAAATGTGTTCTGAAAATCCCCAGCTGGAAATCAAGTGTCAAATAAACCAATTGAGGCATTATATTTCTATGAATAGATAGATAACACTGTATTTCAATACTTGTCAGTTCCAAAGGGATCCCACCCCAGATCTGCATATATAATTTCAGAATACTGACAATTATTGGACTAATATGGCATATCAAAGACACTGCTTGTCATGCTTGTCAAACGTAACAGCATCAGAGTGACAGCTATTATCAGACCACCTCCATGCACTGCTGAATCATACACATATGCCTACAGCAAATTAAGCATGACCACACATAATAGTACATTGGAATGGGCTCTGGTTGTCTTGATTTAAAACAAATAGCATCCTGTGGCTATGGAAAGTGGGATAATGCAAATGGATTACATGCTTTCTTGACTTACTGGCTATGAGTGAGAATTTTGAGCTTTCATCTTATGACCATGTATATTACACCTCTCAAATCCTTTGCTTTGTCACCCTCCTTCCTGGCATACATGAACTCACACTTTCTCAACTCCATTTTTAAACATTCTGCAATAGCACGTCTAATATTATCCATGTATGTAGGCATCAGCTTTAGTATTTAGGTTTGTCTTAGAAAAACATTTCAAGCCTTTAAATCAAAATGTATTTAAGATTTTACCTTTTTTGTGTAATGGTTGATTTTCAACAACCGGTCACTGAGAGATTGATGTAGCTACTTAAGAAAAACTGAATTCTCATTAACCTGGTCTTCCATCAGTAACTGATCTTGCAGATGGACACATCAAAAGACAGTAAAAAGTGGTCCTTTCACAAAAAATGGGGGTTAAAGAGCACTTGGTGGTATGCATCAGTCATCAGTTAAAGCACACACAATTAACTGTGAAGGACCAAAGATATCACCTCACTGAGCAACCTTTTACCCTCATCCCAGACTGTGTTTCCCTGCAATGGATGGCCAGGGTAAAGGACATAACCCAGGTGGATGTTGACACTTTATGACTTTTCCAAGTGGGTTGAGTCTACACCACAGCACAAATTGACTTTCTCATTTTCATGCACTCAGGGCAGCTCAGCCCTGCTTGCTATACTAAAGTGAGGAGCTTACAATGCTGAGAACCACTGACCCTGGGTTTCAGCAATATGCAAGTTTAACACCCCACCAAGCACTGTGGACAGCAAACACAAGAAATGCACATGCTATCAAGGTGGAGGTTCAGGTTAAACCTCTCTGGCTGGCACTCAAGAAGGGTAGCAACAGCTCCCAGGTGGCACAACACAAACGCCTTCACCCTTTCATCCGAAGATTGAATCCCAATGATACCACAGCCATTTATGGCCCGGAGTCCAAGAAAGCAAAACCAGCCAGTGTGGGTGGGAGGGATGGTGTTACTCCCTCCCCTGTCTCTCAGAATGACATTAAACAAGTGTGGTCACACTTGAGCTCATGTTTTTCTCTGAGTGTGTTCAGCTGCCCTATTACATAGCATGAGCAGTAGTTCAAAAAGTGGAAGTGCTCAGAGGAATGTGATAGTCCTCACCCTCCCCCGTTGGTAGTTGTTGTGTGATTGGGGAGAACAAGCTAGAAGCTGCACATATGTGTTGTCATATGCTATGGGAAGGTGTGTTGGGCTCCAAAAGAGTGTTACAGCAGATGAATAGGCTTAGACCTGCTGCACATCAATCCAGTCTTCAATACGTCACTGATATTGCAAATAGACACATCAAACAGGGACCTAGTTATAGTCTTTCTTAAACAATGGGTGGTTGAGAGCAGCTGGTGGTATTCATCAGTTGTACCTTGTCTCCTGCAGAGCAGAGAAGAGAGCCAGGCCCTCTCAGGACCTCAGATATTACATCTGTAGGCACTTTTGCTCCCTACCATAGACCTGCTTACCTGCAATAGATGGCTAGGGTGAATAACCTGAACCTTGGTTCTTAGCACTGCATAGCTTCACGTTTCCAGGTAGACAGTGTTCCAACACCACAACTTAGATTCTATGCAGTCTGGCTCACTCCAGAGCCCTGGGTTCAAAAACCTGATAGTGTACATGGGTTGTTAATTCTAAACTGTCTTGTACAGAGCAATTTATGCGGCAATGGCCTGTGAGGGTTGGGTAAGGTGCAGATTACCCTCAACAGTATGGGGGGAAAAAACTGTAATGTCTGGACCTTGACTGGGGAACCACTGACCCACACCATCTCAGCACCATGGCCAGCAACCCTCCAAGCACCACAGACAGGCAAAAAACATCCTCCATCTGCCCAAAGCACAATTTAGAACTATTTACAGTACCTGACCATAACATAATCAAGCTGCTCTGAAAGTTGAAATGTGTCCAACCAGGTACAATTTTGGCCTTTAAATATGTACATATCCTTTCTTAATAACATACCCTGCTTGCCCAAGGGAAGTAAAAGCCAATAGGTTTTAACTTCAGTAGGAAGTTCAGTAACTCAGCGAAAAAAAAAAAGTACCTTGTACATGAAAAATATGATAAACAACTTACTTACACAATACTTCTGAGAAGTTTCAAAAAACAATTTAACTTGGTTTTTACTTGTTACTTGCTCCAGGCTACTTGTTATCCTGTTGAGATCATAAAATTTCAAAATCAATTAAAATCAGGACCAATATTGCAAAATAGAGTACAGACCTACCTCAGATTCCTCTCTGTTAAAATGGCGAGTTATTCTCTAAAGTGAAACCCCATAAGAACTGCAGATTCCTTTTATACTCTTGCTTTATAAGTCTATTACCTTTCCCATTCTTTTCGGAAGTGATTGTAATAGACTAGAGAACATTGGCATGTTGCGTTCACAGTTGTGTACTATAACAATAGCTTTGTATATATTTACCTTGCCAAAAATTGGTTCCACTCCACATGTTCCCTTCTATTTCACATTAAACAATATCAAGAACTATAGCTTAGCTAGCTGACATTGCTGTTGCAACTGTATTTATTTCACCTTAGAAACTTTATACTTTTCACTGTTACATCTTAAGACCATGTCTTGCCCTTTCGGTATAGAAGATACTGTGATCTGTGCGCTTACTCACTGAATGAATGAGACTCACTGAATATAAAGTTAACTTTACGTCTTTTGGATTTTCCTCAAAGAAATTCAAAGTTTTCTTCAAAGTCATGGTTATCACAGTGGGGCAGTGGGTAATGTTGCTGCCTCACAGCTCCAAGGTCTCCAGTTCGATCATGAGCTTAGTTTACTGCTTGTGTGGAGTTTTCCATGTTCACCCTGTGTTCATGGTTCCCTCCTCCAAAAAGCATGGCAGTAGATAGACTGTATGTGTATGTGTGTGTGTGTGTGTGTGTGTGTGTGTGCTCCATACCTCTACCAGGACCTTGATCAGTATAAAGCACTTAATGAAGACAAACATGTCACCGAGTATAACAGCCTTGATTTGGTGGCTATTTTGGAAAGATTGCTGTCTCCATGATGAATTGGCAGTGTTACATGCCATTATGCCAAATGTGAGTTTTCACATAAAAAATGATGAACTTCAGCTTTTATCTGATCATTGATGGCATACTCACAGTTCACATTTATTAGGAATGGATCAAACATGTCAACTTTTCAATATTAATAACAAAGAGAGTCCAGTTGTCATGGATGACCATGATCAAATCACTCTTAGCTGGCATTAGGAATATACCTAGACATATGAAAATGTTTCTTGCATGTATTTTCATAAATATTGTTTATCCTGCTAGGTGTTAGATGGTATTAATTAATTTATTTGATTAATTTGTTTTATAAATGCACTGTATACGTAAAACCAAAATAAATGATCAAAATGACATTGCATTGCAAAATGCATTGCTAAGTAGTGAACAGAACCTAAGTGTTAAATAAAGCTGTTCTTCTTTCGAAAGCTTTGTGAAGGAGAGATTCTCTTCGTAAAGCCTTCGCAAATCGATTCTCCAAATGACCCGACCCCACAAGTGCTTGATGAGTCATCAGCATCCAATAGGACGTGACAGATTGTTGCAGGTTGAGAATGAAAGCAGGGTGTTTACCTGGAGCAGAAGCTCTTTCTCCACTACCTCCTCGCTTTTGGTTATCAGGCGCCGCTGAAGAGAGTGAATCTTCTGGATCAGCTCAAAGGTGCTCGGGTCACTCGCCTGCAGGGAAACCATTTAGAGTGAGAGAGAGAGGGAGAGAAGAGAAAGAGAGAGAATTATAGTGAAGGAATCAGAAATGAGGCAATGAGACTGAATGAAAGAGACTGAAACTCTGCCCTTAAATGTGAAGACTTTAAGCACATTTTCTATAACCTCAGTTTCTCAAGGATCTGTGAGACAAATATCTAATGTCTTTAACTATCAGGAGGGAACAGAGAACATGTATTTAGGCTATTGACTAGGTGTTTGTATGTCTCATCTCTATTTATGATCAGCAATCTGATGAAACGATATGATACATTGCAGTGTGATGCAATTTATGTAATTTAGTAATAAAGTTTAAGCTATAATTCCTGCCTGGGCCACACCATAAGATTTAATGGCTGTCCTTTAGTCATCTACAGTAAATAAATAAATAAATAAAATATAAATAAATATATAAATTGCAGAAGAAGACAGGGTCAGTGGGACTAGTATATCTTGTAGCTCAAGCTAGGAGTATTATAGCATGACTATTATTCAGATAAAAGACCGACTAGGTGCCATGCTTGTGACTTTTCCATAAATACTTATAAATTACACTCAAGTATTTAGCTATCAAGGTTGTAATTACATTCTAAAAAGCTCTAAATTGAGTTTCCTATGAGACACAGTCTTCATCCACCAATTCCCAAATAACAATGAGTTGTAAATACTATTTAATTATGTTTTCACCTAAGAACTTCTGCTGCAATCATAAATGCTCAGGACCCTTATTCGTCCTTTCAGCATATCTGTAGTGATTGTACACAGTACTGATTATCTTTACAGAATACAGTAGAAAAATAGTAGTAATGATTTATAATCCTACTATCCAGTGTAACCTGAAGAAGAGGAGTTCCCTTTTGAGTCTGGTTCCGCTCAAGGTTTCTTCCTCATGTCATCTCAGGGAATTGAATTTTCCATTTGAAATCAACTGAACCATTACAGATTAGATAATATAGACTATACTCCCACAACAGGATAATCTGGGGAAAAAAAATTTCAAGACTGGCCTGAAATTGGGAAAAGGGAGGATCGAATCTGGCCCCATATTAGTCATTTATCCATAATTGTGAGCCAGGCAATCAAGGAATGGGAGGACATGCCCCCTTCACTGGGGCTGAGAGGTACAGAAAAGGTTTGTATGGGGAGAGAAAAAAGGAGAGAGAAAAGGGTAAAATGTGATAGGAGATGTATTTGTTTACTTTCTATCAGTAGTATAATATTACTGTTGTCTTGGCCAATACAAAGACACCAGTATCTATTTACTTGTGAGTGCCTCCCGATTCACTCATGATTGCCTCCCTATCGTAAGTATGGAAACTGGTTCAGTGATCTGAGTCAGTGAATTGTTACACCCATAATCTGTACAGTTATGTATTATATGGACCGGATAAGATTTCCTGATATATGTCTGTTAAGTAATGGCACTTGTAGAGTTTGTGGAAGAGCAAGGGGCCTTAGTAGTTCACATGGCCATAACATGCATTTAGGCTTTGTCTGTGCTAGGAATTCAATAAACCTAGATCCACCAAAAGTGTTGTTTCTCTGACAAGACTTTTTAAATGTCATCTATATTTTATGGTTATTATTCCATTTTGGTTTTAGCAAGAGATGATAGAAAAGACAGTTAACTAAAGTCTCTCCATACTGAAAAAAGGGAGAGGATATAATGGAATCTTTAGGAACATGTTAGCTCAGACAGGATGTTATTACCTGTGGTGATTTTATAGATGGTAAAATATGGTGTAATCTCGGGCCATAAAAATTTGTGACATGATGGATTCAGGTTGGGCTACAACCCCAGAGATTCTCTAGTAATAATTCCATGTTCCCACCTCCTCATATCAAAGTAGTCCAATCTGAATAGGGCTTTATACCCCTATACAGTACGTACTTCCAGTCTTCTCCAACGATGGACATTCATGGGATTTTCAAGTTCTTCTTGCAAGCTCTGACACCTTGCTCGCTCCTTAAGCAGATCCCTTTGCATGTGGTACACCTCTCGCCTATGGACAAAACATCACGACTTAGCAAAGGTCCACACAGAACAAATATCATTGCTAAATGGTGCAGCAAACATCACACTCATCATCACATCATAACAATACTGCCATACAATACATCAAACAAAACAATACACTATAACTGGGCCCTGATCAGTCCACGAGAGGGAAAAGGTAAGAGAGCTATAATATTTGCATGAATCTGATAGCACTTGAAACCTCACAATCATCCAAGCGTGCTCTCTGCAGCACCCACATATACATACACACAAACTGGTAGAGCTTGATGTGAATGCGGTGTCGGTCAGCATGCGCCTTTGACCTGCTACAGTGGTAATTCACTCTGCAAATAAACAACTTGAAAGCTCATCTGCCAACCTATTAGCATCAGTGGCTTTGGTAATAGCTAAAACAGCATAGAACTACTTTTCATCATCAGAAAAAATGCCTCTGAGGCCAAAAAGGAGAAATAAATTCTCTACTTGGTGAAAAGAAGTCTATTTAGTTTTCATAAGAAGATGATGAGAGAATTTGTCATATCAAGGTTGGATAAAGAGAGAGAAGAAGAATATTTAGTATATGAACTTGACTGTAATGCCATCTTAAAAGAACATACACTATAAGTCCTAAATGATATTGCTCTGACACAGCCAATACACACAAAAATGGCCTTCATACTGAGCTATTAAACCCATTCTGTCCTCCTCCCATCCTATTTTATTAAAGCACATAAATACTCAACCTCCACTAGACTTACCAAGTATACCAACCATCAGAAAGCCATATGCTAACCAATTGAGTGGCAAAAATATGTGTTACTCCCCATTGGAACATTACATATGGAGGAGTTTCCACCAAAAGTGTAGGAGAGAATGATGATGATAATGCATAGCTCATTACCTGAGCGCATCTCGGTTTGAATTTATGGGGACGTTCGAGGTTAGCATGATAAATCAGTCAGTGGAGGCATTTCCAATGGATAAAAAATGCTATTAGCAGAGTCTTTATACAGGCATCATTTATCTAGAACAGTAAGTAAATGGGGGAGGTTTTTTTTTTAGAGAACACTGTTGTTGAGTTCAACCAAAAATTGCTTAGCATATAAATTAGATGAGTAAGGCAGAGACTCTATCCATATCTGTGTAGTGCTCCAAATATCCATATCTGGATCTGTATTCTGAGTTAAACCTGAAGTAGATGTGGCCTAAACAGGAAGGATTTTTTTTTTCTTTAAATTAAGTATGAACCCTACCACTCTGCTCCTTGAAACACTGAAAATGAAAATAAACAAATAAACAAGTAAACAAATAAATAAATAAAAGATAGAAAGATCAGCACTGTCAGTACAGTCTGTGAATTCTGGCTCAGTTCCTCAAACTCAGCTACATCACTCGAGTTCATAATTGGTCTCACCTAGAGATGTGTGCTTATTATTTATTTATTTTTTCATTTCACCTGTCTGCAATATTTTCAAATGAATTTGGTTGGGTCTATTTCCCAAATTATAAGCAAACTAGTACCTTGATTTAAACCATGATGATCCTGACCAGGCAGTAAATGCATGACACACTTTGTTCTGCGAGTTTCATATTTGATTTCTCACACACACCTGTATGAAAGTATGGCAAGCTTTCTTTTAAAAAAAAAAATGCATCATATAGTGCAGCCTCCTGTTCATATCTGTATTTGTTATTCTCTCCAGGGAAGGCTTCACCAGATCGTAATTGCAGAGTTGCAGATATTTTTGAAACCATTGCGTTTGAAGAAAAATGAAAAATATTTTATATGCAGTGTGTTAGAATAAACCCATATAGCCTCTATAGCTGAGCTCTAAATAATGGGGGAAAATAAAATTGTTTTGCTGTTACAGGAAAGAGATACTGGTACCACCAGGAAGTTGATTATTTTCCAATAACAGCAGGTCCCGAAATGTTTAGTCCTCTTTAGCTTTAGATTATGTTAAGAGTCTGGCATACAAATCACTGTGAATGAGCTGTAACTACAGGATTGATAATGTATTTGATCAAGCGCATTATAAACTTATCATATATGCTACACCTTTTGCTCCGAGGCAGAAGTGCCTGATATTGAACAAGGATTGGAGTCAGGAAGAAGTCAATGATGGATTCAGGCTGAATTCTGCTAGCTACTGGTCCATAACAACTCAGCAAGGTTTTTTTATCTAAACTCAATGCTTCACAAGGTGTTTTTTTTTTACTCCTAATGAAATTCTAATAAAACCTTTTTTGAGCAACTTGGGATATATGCTAAGGCAAGGATTCCCAAACTTTTTAGTCAATTGATCACAAATTGACATTATGTTCTGTGAGGTTTCTCCAACCTCAAGCCCTGACCACCCTTTATTCCAGACATATCATTTATAACTTGTAAATTCATATTCAATAAATGTTTTAGCATATTCCTGTACTATTTTTTTTTTTTTTACTTCTGTTGTTCCATTGAGTCAGAGTCACTCGATATTGTCTTGGAACTAGTCTTTGTCTATTTTTATTGCTGAACTCCTACGCCAGTGCAGGGTGTCAGGATTAAGATATGAATCCCAGGAACATTTCAATATAGTCGCACACAAAATACATCTTCATAGTTAAACTAATATCATAGAGTGATATTCAGAATATTAAATTGCAAACAAAATTAATAAATAGAGGGTTTTTTTTCTCTCATGACTACATTGATAAACACAAAGGGTCCTGACCCCTAGCTTCTAGTCCCCTTATGGAATATTTCATGAATATTGTACATTTTCTTGGAAATTTTCTTGGAAATGTACCAACTTTGGTCAAGTTTATCAGCATTATTGACAAGTGTGATATGAAATATAATCAATAAAGCATTCTATTGCAATAATAATTGGAATATGGTTTATATGCAAATTATTGTAATTATTATATACTATACCCTTCTCACTATTATTATTTCTTACTATTAAAGTAAATAAGATTATATAAGATTTAAAAAAAAAATCATTTTACATATACCATGAAAAATAAAATATAATAAATAGTCTAGGACAAGACATTGCACTGAAAAAAACACAGAAATAAATAAAAAAAAAAGATCAAACAAATAAATAAACAAACATACCTTAACAACCAAAAACCTTTAACTTCACCTATCACACATGAATTGGCTTAGAACCTACAAAACCGGGTGAAAGTACAACCCTTGAGTTCATTGGAATAAGTATAAGCCACACTCTTCTCTACAGCAGGTCGGAAAAATGTGACTGGCTCACAAGAGGACTGCCTTTTTCTTTTTTTGCTCTTGTTTTGTTGGCTATGAAGATAATTTATGCATTTTAATTGCAATGTTGGCAAAGTGCTTATTTTTCAGCCATCAACACTGCTGTCACTGCTGAGGCAAAAACCTACTAAATACATCACTGCCTCCTAACTGAAAAGAATTCATCCATCTTTCCTTGTCAGTGTCATTACTCCTTTTGATATTATAAATAAATCAGGGTAGGTGAGGGCTGGGAAGTTTGGAAGTGCATTCCATTCATATTTCTGGTATTTCAGCTTTCATTTTCTATCCCCTTTTAGATCTGTCATTTCTTTCAGTAGGTGCTCGCCTTGAAATGCAGAGACGAAGCAATGTGAGGAGAAAGAGTGACTGACGAAGAAGTATGGTCGGATTGATTCATT
>CM074970.1:8895036-8913678 GCA_037577455.1 Pangasius macronema
CAAAATGGCAGGTCTTGTGGGGTGTTCCCAGTATGCAGTGGTTAGTACCTACCAAAAGTGGTCCAAGGAAGGACAACTTTTGACAGGGTCATGGGCACCCAAGGCTCATTGATGTGCATGGGAAGTAAAGGCGATCCCACAGAAGAGGGGTAGTACAAATTGCTGAAAAGGTTAATGCTGGCTGTGATAGAAAGGTGTCAGAACACACAGTGCATCACAGCTTGCTGGGTATGGGAGAGCATAGTGCTCAAAGTGCTCATGCTGACCCCTGTCCACCGCCAAAAGTGCCTACAATGGGCATGTGACCATCAGAACTGTACTATGGAACAATGGAAGAATAAGGCAAGCCGGCGGAGGCAGTCTGATACTCTGGAAAATGTTCTGCTGCAAAACCTTTGGTCCTGGCATTCATGTTAATGTTACTTAGACACATACCACCTACCTAAACCTTGCTGCAGACCAATTACACCCCTTCATGGCAACAGTATTCCCTAATGGCAGTGGCCTCTTTCAAGGTGTAGACTTGGCCTCCAATTTCCCCAGATCACAGATCTCTGTGGGATGTGTGATCTACGGAGGCACCACCATGCAACTTACAGGACCTAAGGGACCTGCTGCTAACATCTTGGTGCCAGACACCACAGCGCACCTTCATGTCTTGTAGAGTTCATATATATAATGGTATGTGTCAAAGTAATATATATTATGTTTGGAGGAAAAACGGTCAGACAGTAAAATTCCGACCGTTTGTTCGTGACCCCATTCTAACCGTCCTATTACGAACAATAAGTGTCTGTAAAATTTATTTATTAATTAATTAAGAGCACAAACAGTATAAGAATATACTGAACGACATTAATTCAACCATGTTTTTCACGCCCGGTGAGCCAATTTTTCAAATGCAACAAGCTTCTCATTAAAGATAGACATGCATTTAAAATCACTCCTACACATGGGTGTATGAGGACATGCATATCATGCACATGGATGGACATCAAAGAGTGAGGGCATGTAGCTAATGTTTTATACAACATGCTCTTAAATATATTGCTCCAATTTTACTCAGCAGAGTGAATGATGTGGGCCAGCAGGATGAAGGAGATGAAATGACATATCACCTATAATGAGATGTGGATTACTGTAACACAGAGTATCAGAAGACTTCGGGAAAAGAGAAGCTAAACTTTTCATAGAAAGTCACAGTAAATCCCCAGGCATAATTGCTTCATGTAGACGTATTTACATGTAGAAGTATTTTTGCTTCTTAAAATACTGTATAAACACTACAGCTATTACATTCTTCTTTAGGCTGTGCTTAAATTAGATATTTTCCTTAATTATACAACAACCTTATGTGATACAGCCACAAGATAGTAAAAATACAGATGGTTTTATAAATCTTTCAACAGTTTATATGTGATCAGTGTAATGTCATTCCTTAAATAAAGACAACCAAGATGGGGGGGTAGAAAGTAAACTGATTCACTGGCATTGCTTAAACAACAGTCACATGGTATTAAATCTTTTAGGAGTCAGACTGAAATAAATTTACAACTTTCATTTTATTTCTTTAAAGGAAAAACTCACATGCGCCAATGATTTTTTTATTTTTTATTTTTTTTTTTTACATTGATTGCCCTTTGTTGCTCTGTATATCCAATCAATCAACTTAAATTTTCTAGCTACAAATTTGTGATTTGAATTCTTAATAAAAGGCTCAGGCTTACATCCAACCACTTCGTAGCTAAACAATAAAAAAAATACTAGCTAGCTAGTTGTCGGGCAGAGTGTCTGGGTTAAGGGTTTACAAAGAATTGCATTTAAAAAAAATATATTTACCCTTTTTGGTGTTACCCTCTTATTGAAGCGAGGACATGCTTGTTAATAAAAGTTGATTACAAAAACATAATGTTTATTCTACTTACGCATCTCTTCATACGCAAATAAATGGAATTCAAATTTTGTCAACAGAGCAGACAAGTCTCTGGTACTCACTAGTTAATAGTGACAACTACTTCAAATTTATGTGTTTTATTTATAGCCATGAACTAATCACTAATGGTTAAGCATTAAACGTAACTGTTGTCATCTTTCAGTCATGTTAGTTTACTTATCAGTACCCTTGTAAGCAAGGAATTTTATGTAGCTGGACCTTTAGAAATTTTAGCTGAATACCCCTGCTTTAGTGTATTAGAAAAGCAAAAGCCAAGGCTGCCACTTTACTGTTGCATAAATACCTACTGTGACTCTAAAAAAAAGAAAAAGAAAAAAAGAAAAAATATGACAGTGCAACTTTAAGTTTAAAAAAAATCTGCACTGAGCTCTGAACACAAACACTAAACTGCCTTTCTGTCTATTGGACAAGCTGGCCAAACTTAAAATGGCTTGAAACTGGCAACCCATGCAGAACAGCAAAGTTGCCAGTGTGAAACATCTAACATGCTCACTCTGTTCATAAAAACTGACGTGACCAGAACCTAGTCTAAGGAGGGATAAAGAACCTCTCAGTCTTGGTTGGTCCAGTCGTCAAGCAAATGTTCCTATGCTGCAGTAGGGAAGGCACACCATGCTGAGAGTAGAAGCACAAAAAGCCTGCTCCAGTGATTTATCATCAGGCTCTGTCAAGTTTAAAAGATCCGAGCGCAAGCGTACATGTTCATGGTCTCTCTATCAGTCCTAGCTTTGTGCATGCTTCATTCAATAACATTCATTGACCCTACTGTGGTATATTCAGAATAACACCTCGCTCACACACACACACCTTAGCTATTATACATCTGTTTACACTTTAAATGTTTTTTTGCAGAATACAGCAGCTCACTATTAGCAGTATGTGCTAACAGATGCAAGATTATGCAGTGCTCAGGAAGATGCAAAGGATCATTAAAACATGCTGAATAAAACTTTAAGGCTATATTCCGAAACCAGATGGAGAAGGAATCTGCATTAAAGCTTAAGAGTTAGGTATACTAGGTTCAGCTATTTATAGGCTATAAGAATAGTATTCAAAACAACAATAAAGGCAAAAAAAAAAAAAACAGACACCCTCTGAGGATTATTAAACCTTGCAGAATGCAGCTTTAAGTTTGTACTCTGTATGCACAGGAAACAAATCTGGACCAACATGCATATTCTTGTTCTCACGACTAAGTCTCGACCGAATGAAAACAAGTATATTACCGTTTGTCACATTATTTTTATTTTTTTTGTTCCCAGGTCAGCACTGTGGACTAAAGCCCAGTGGAAAAGGGTTTGTTTGTAACACTGTGGTCACACACTTGCACGTTTGCAACTATTTACACAACAGATATGAACGTTAAGGTTAGGAATGGGTGTGTGGTTAACCTTTATACATTTGCCTACAACTTTGCTCATAAAGTTGAACAGAACCTGTTCAACCATATTTGATATTTTGTTAAAGTTTGTATTAACCTTTTATGAGATCTGGTTTTGTAGTCCATAGAACATTTTTGACTGCACTTGAAGAGTTTGTAGAGATACGTTAGCTTATTTTAGCTAGCCAGCTAGATAGTAGTGAAGACTTAAAAATCCTGTAAGAAATCCTGTTAGCTAGCTGACTAGGAATAGGAGTGAAAATGATAAAGATTTATTCCTTAAAACATCCTCTCAGATGGCTAACTAGCTAGTGTTAGCAGTGAACATTTATGAATATTTAAAAATATGACTTGAAAATCTCCCCAGAAATCTCATGTTAGCTATATTAGGGTTAGCAGTAAATGAAGATTATGAACATTTATGTATATGACTGAAAAATCCTGTCAGAAATCCTGTTAGCTAGCTGACTAGCTGACTAGCTGACTTAGCAATGAGAATTATAAACATTTATTAATTTGACCTAAACATCCTCTCAGATATCCTGTCAATTATCTTATGATAGCTAACTGGCTAGTGTTAGCAGTGAAGAACATTTATGAACGTCTATGAACACAACAAGATTGCTGAGGAGACTTTATGTTAGATATACTGGTGTTAGTAGTGAAGATTGTGAATTTTTAAGAATACGTCTTTTAAAAAAAATCTTTTAAAAATTCTGTCTATCAGGCGTAGTTTACTGAGAGACTGTGAGATAGCTTGATAATGTTTGGTATTGAAGATTAGGATAGGTTAAGGTTAGATAGCTGACTAGTATCAACAATGAGAATTATAAACATTTACTAATTTGACTTAAACATTCTCTCAGATATTCTGTCAATTATGTTAGCTAGCTAGCTAGCAGTGAAGATTTTCAATATGACTTTAAAATTCCCTCAGAAATCCTGCCTCATTATTTTATTCCTTGGGCTGAAAAAGTATATTTATGTAGTGCTGAAATAGTTACATAGTTAAGGTGTGTAACTGTGGCACTTTTTTACACTAATTTGTACCAAATCACCATTAATTTACACATTATATATGCTAAGTATATGACTCATATGTTATTATGGCCACCATTATGATATAATTTAAGTATTATTCTGTGCCACCAAAGTGAACCCCAGAATACATTAAGATGTGTTTCAATCATTTTTGTAATGCTATCCATGTTCATGTAATGCTCTTCAATTATCCAATTAGTATACCAAGTTCTACACTCCCAGTACATAACTACCAAGCATATTTGTACAACCCTTCATGTGATCTTAGCTATTATCATATTAAAGTATACTATTTTTTCACAAGGGATGTTATGTAGCTGGCCTACAAAATCTGTGAAAGTATACATGTACTTATATGAATGCTAACAACTTCTTTTTTCCTACATGAAGATTTCTATATAAGACCAAAAGAGACCTCATTCTCATATATGGTCTTAAAGATTCTAGCTAGCTATTTATGTTTTAACCACATATGACCTTAAAGAGATGCTGGCCTAGTGGACTTGGACAGTTGTTACAGGTATGCATACAGTATCTGTGCATTTTAAATTAAAAAATTAAAAAAAACAAGTTATATCTTTAGTAGAAATATATTCTGACACATTGCCACCTCAATTTATAATCTAATTATAAAACTTTTTAATGAGGTGCATCAGACATTAACATGGCTTCACCCTCACATTCAAACTCATAACCAGCTCCATAACTCAATTTGTACGAGAACTTACACAGATTAAGGTTAGCCTTAAGTGCGTGGTTTGCCTTTTCTTACAACTTCATTTGTAAGTCCAAGCACATCAACTTTGCTTATTCAAATTCATGTTTTGGTTTTTTTTATGTGATCAGGTTGGATGCTATATCATGAAAATGAATTGCAAAGTGCTGTCAGAATCACTGACTTTGCTAATCATGTAGGTATAGAGCTTGTTTTACACTATTTGCCATTTGATTAAGAATGAATATAGGTTTAACATACTCTGTTTGATTTATACCCACAGAAATATATATGGAAAGTGGGATATGACTAGATGTCTCAGATAGTCAAAGTTACTGTATATCATTTAGCACATTTTCCATATTCTCCTCAAGAACATCATTCGCTGATTGCCCCGTCTGGGTTACAATAAGCCATATATTCGGGTAATCCTGTCATTAGCAAGAGAATATTAGTCTTTACTTTGTGATTACGTGCTCTCTCTCTCTCTTCCTCGAAGTGGAAAAATCTTAGAAAATCTTTTCTAGCTGAATTAATGACATGATGTAAAATCAAGAGGACCGCCTGGAAATATTAGTGCATAATTCAGACTCATAGGATTTTTTTTTTTGCCACTCAGCAATCTGGTAAAAGGGTGTGAGAGAGAGAGAGAGAGAGAGAGAGAGAGAGAGAGAGACAGCAAAATGGACAGCAAGCAAAGCCCAGTGCTCATATTACTTAAATAACTATGGGGAATACGAAGCAGCATGCATTACAGTTTGGCATTACCAAGGCAGGCAACAAATAACTTTTTTATTTTATTCACCCCTTCTTCCTGTATCTTCCCCCAAAACATAACAATACAGAGAAATCTCCTCTGTTGGCCAGAGACAAGGCCTCTTTCATCCCTTTTTTATTTTCCATACAATGAAAACCAAAACCATTTAGATTCTGTGCAATGCATTTAGAAATATTTCTCATTTTTACTCAAAGCCTGTTTCTTTAGCATTCTTTAAAAGGGTTTTCAAAATCAGTTATCTGAAATGTTCAAAGAGGAGCAATGTTTAGAAGTATTTTCCCCAACAGAAAAGCCTTATTTGTATGGATTTTTTCCCAAAAAATAATTATGCATATATGACTTTTCTCAGTTTGGGGCATTGGTTTCACTATAGTCTTGGAATAATCCAAAAATAAAATGATATTAGTGTTGTCTTCTCTTTTCGCATGCAAAAAGTTTGACAAGAAGTAATTTCTTCTTCTATAAAACTGCCTAATCATTGGCGCAATGCACAAATGAAGCCAGCTAATTGAAGTAAAGGCTTGGCCTGAAAAGGATTTGTTGCTTTTTATGTTTTTTTCTTCTTGACTCACTTTCATCTTTGGAATCAAAATTCTCATTTGAGACTCTTGGCCAGTCCAGTCTTGGAATTGACACTGACAGTCTTGACTATAGCCCAACAGCTGAATAGTATGATGTTTTGTGCTTTAATGAATAAAAAGTGTTAGTGTTGGCTAATTGCTGTGTTATAAGAGGAAGAAAAGCATGGGGCATGCTGGTATTAGAAAAAAATTGGGGGTAACTTTTTTTCATATAACAGCATGCATCATTATGTTTTATTCCTAACTCAATAGAGTGCATATTTCCTATAAAATTACTGAGTTACAGTGAAGGTACTGAGAGTCAGCTGATACACACAGCCACATGTATACACAACCCAAGCCTACCTGAGGTCTTCCACATTGGACACAGTATTATTAAGGACTGTCTTCTCCCTCCGCAGCTTCCTGATCTCCAGCTTGAGCAGGCGGATGTCCTCCACCCTCTGGTTGTACTGGATCTCGCCCTTGTTCAGGATGGATTGCTGGATCTTGATCTTCTCATAAAGCAGTGCCAGTTCATCATTCCGCCGCACCAGCTGAGACCCGAGAATGTCCCGCTCGCTAATTACCTTAACGATAAACACCAGGGCAAGCGAACAAAACTTGAAAAATGTTTAAAAAGCATAAACATGAAACAAAACTAGCTAAAAGCACTATAAAATAGTTCTGGCATACTGTATGTTGGATGGCACATAATGCAGGAGGAGCTAATGTCAAAAGAGCAGCAAATGTAAATATTAAATACTTATAATAGTATAATAAATATTTAAATGTCTTCATAGCTGTTGCTGATACTTTTTGGAGCCATAGTTTCACATGTTTTACATGTGGAAGAAAAGATGACTCATCTTGCCACATTGCATCATCTTTTTACTTGGTCCCAGGCTTTGTGCAATGGCAGTTTCTTTACGTGGGAAGGTATATGACCCACACCTACTGAGAAACACAAACACTGCTCTAATTTTAGTTTGGGATAAACTTCAGTCCATAAAGCAAGAAAGCATCTTTTCTTCTGAAGATCAAATACCTTTGTCCGTTTCCAGCTTCAGCTGAACTCTTATCTAACTCCAGTGTCAGTGCACCGTTCCATGCTGTTGTATGACAGTATCTTTCCCATTACATAATGTAATGCGAACTCAATGCAGGGCTGTGTGTCTATTTAAAACCATACCTTAAACCAAATATAGATGTATACAGAGTGTAACTTATAGGTTTGAAACTAAATTCTAACTAAACACATAAACTGAAAGCCTTGGACACAGGACCAGATATATTAAGCTAAACAGCTTAGTTGAAAAACTACTGGAAAAAAATTAATGTAGAAAACTAGCATATATCCCTAAATCCTCAGTTTATGCGCCATGTATATGGTGAAGTGAGAGAGTGGGAGATGGTTTCTTCTCATTCATGCTATTCATCCTATTATTATTATTATTATTATTATTATTATTATTATTACATGAGACCATTTTAGGACATGATGATTCTGGGCAACTATTTGTTTTAATACTGCTTGTATTAAATTGGCCTGCTTTTGTGACACAGATCTGGCAACCCTGGTTATAACACATGCTGTAGGTAATATCGTGAACACATAATTCAGTTTCCTCACAAATGAGAAATAAATTCAACATACTAAACTGGATTCTTTTGATGTTGCCAAATTTCTAAATCTTATAGGAACTGCACTCAGCTACAGCTGCAGCTCCTTTTAATACTTTTATACACGCTTCTATATGTGTATCTTTTTTATTACAGTAAAAACATTTGGCATAAATCTAATGGCATAATTGCAGTGATGGCTGGTCACCATATTGGTTCGGAGGGGAATAAATGTCTCTATCAGTAACTCAGTTACATTTATGAAACTATTATGGTTGAGCCTTATAGCACAGGGCCACATTTTAGGCATAAACTATAGCAAGCATAAAAGCTGCTTTGCTTGTCATTTGCTCACAGACCTCTAAACTAGTCCCAACGCAAACCAAATCTGGGGGGCGTGGGGGGAACGTTCACCAATGAAGCATATATCTACAACCTGGGCTAGAAAGAAATCAGCCCAGTTTCTACTTCATACCATTTTTTATTTACGACAGCTGACCGTTTCTTCAATTTTACATCTGGTCCATAATGTTACTAGTTATAGTGTAGTGTGTATGAATGTGCTCTTTTGCTCTTTTCAAATATAAATCCTTTTTAGAGACATTTCTTCAAGAAAAAGGCTAAACCAAATGATTAAGCGTTTCTTTAGTCTGATTTAAAACTTCTATCAGCACATATTAAACGATGTCTTTGTATGATTGATATATAAATAAGGAGCTAGAGTCAGCATGGTCCATTCAAATAAAGTGCCCTCAGGATATGAATATCCCTGACCTTATGAAAAAATCTGCATCAGCTCTCTTTGCCACTTTGACAGCTTTGACTTTCTCATAGTCACACTTTTTAAAATATAAAAAAATATAAGACAAATAATATGATTTGCCTAAAAGAATTTCAAAAGAATCAGGTTACAATAAATGACATGCAATCATTCGTTTGTTCTGAGCACATACTGGGATATATTACTTTTCCAATTAAACAATAATTGGTTGATTAACCCGTGTTATGACTGACCACATGTCTCCACGATTGTTAATTTTCAAAGTGACAAGTCAGATTACTCCCCTTGCACACATGCACATGCATTCTGTCTTTCTCTTTTTCTCATTAATGAGAACTTGACCCGAGGTCTTGCATGGTTCTTTCTCTCACCAAAGTGAAGCTGTGGCCTCACATACAGACAGCAATTTTAATAAGTTTGGAATGTGCCCAAACTCAAATCTTTTTTACTGGAAAGATTGAACTTGGCATCGTTATAGCATGGCAAATGGGTGGCTACTGAAGCAAATCCTTCACCTAAATATACACCCACACACATCCCTTTCTTTCTGCCTTACCTGATCCAGTTCTTTCTTCTGCCGCACTTTCTCTGTGTCAGCGTCTGCTATGATTTTCAGCAACCTGTGCTCTTCTACCTCCTGATTTTCCATATACTGCTTAGTCTCTTGGGCCTGCTGCTTCATCTTCTGAAGCTCGGCCTATAGGAAGGAAGGCATGAAGAGAGAAAGGACAGGTCCATTTAAGAAGAGCCTTCGAGGTAAAAAGCATTTAAAAAGCACTATTTGCCTATAAAACACACACTTTAGGATGCCACTGGGAATTGCAGTAAAGTTGACATTCCTGTCAGCCCAAAAAGGAGCAAAATACACAATAAAATAAAGTGGAGAGAAGAGAGAATAGGACAAAATGGGAAGTAAGTGTCTTGTGCATTGTATGATAATAGTCTGCACCCAATCTGCCAACCAAAAAAATAGGCAGACAAACCGAGGCGGACACAAAAAGAAAAAGAAACAAAGAGAAAGAGGGTTCAAGCAGCCAAGACCTATCATTGGAGCAGATAAAAAGCTAAACCCCCTGATCAGTAGCTCCATCTGGCTTCCCTCCTGGAGAGCTCCTCTTGCCCCCCTGCTGCCAGAACCATGTTGACGTTTCAACCAAATAAGTGCAAACACATCTTGTGTGCCACATCGCTGATTAATCCAACACAGAAACTGTCGGCTACTGTTTCCAAGAATAAATCAGAAAACAGACGTGAGATACGAACCCCATTATACCAGACATTAACCAAGCGTTAGCCTGGGATAAATCTATCCATATTGTCACCAGACTCTGATAGGGAATAGGTACCTGCCATTTAGAGAGGCAACTCACATAAAACACTTGCTGCTTTTCCATATGCTAAAACAATTCCATTACAGACTCATTAATGCTCCTGCCAATTCTGCTTTAAAATGTCACCTGTGCACTATGATCATGCTGCTTATCCTGCGTTATATCCCGAAGAACCTCTTTCGTTCTGAGTTCTTCCACACAGGGCTAAACGTTTTAGCTAGTGGCTGAAGGATATATTAAGATTTCAGAAGAAGTGATGTCCAGGCCAATCCTCTGCCCAGTCCGCCACTCACTTTTTGCATAGCAATCAACTGGACCTGACCCAGGCTAAGGGCAACTCCTCTCCTATTATACATCTCTGTTTTCCCTGATGATTGGAAAGTGTAGTCTATTCATTAGAATGATAATGCATTCTTATGAAGTGCCCTAATTGGAGGCCAACCAGACAGTGCCGTAGGGAAGATCAGGCTCCAGGCAGGTTGGAGGCTTTTGGTAAGTATGGGCAAAGCATTCAGAGGGCACAGAAAGTTTAGAGAAGCAAGGCTAGAGGTGGAAAATATTAGTAGATTCCCACAGGCCACTTTAATAAAAAAATAATAATACTAATAATAAATCATAAAATCATGAAGATACAGGTCAAGAGCTTCAGTTAATTTTCAAATCAAACATCAGAATGGGGAGAAATCTGATCTCAGCGATTTTGACATGGTTGGCATGGATGTTGGTGTCAGACAGATTGTTTTGAGTATTTCAGAAAGTGCTGATCTCCTGGGATTTTCACGTATAATAGTCTTTAGAATTTACACAGAATAGTGTGAAAAACAAAAAATCCATTGAGCAGCAACAGTTCTGCGCGTGGAAATGCCTTGTTGATGAGAGAGGTCAGAGGAGAATGGCCAGACTTGTTCAAGGTAACAGAAGTCTATGGTAACTCAAAAAGCATCTCAGAATGCTAACAATGATAACATCAAACCATTGAAGCAGATGGGCTACAACATCAGAAGACCACATCAGGTCCCACTCTTAGCCAAGAACAGGAATCTGAGGTGACAAGTGAGCAAAGCATTCTAGAGTTGAAGATTGAAAAAATGTTGTCTGGTCTTCTAGGGTAATTTGAATCTACATTCATTCATAATTTAACATAATTTAATGTATTTCATTCTTTTCAGTAGCCACATGCTTACAAGTTTCCCTAATTGCAGTATTATTTTCCCTTAGAGATTGCTCCTACTGATATCAATGGGAAAAGGTTGGTCTGAAAACTCCATTTCCCAGAATCATCCTTTAAATATCAAACTACAAACACCTGATCTGTCACATGACCCATTCCATGGACTTCTAATTATACAGACTTGTTCCCAGTGACTGGTTAACTACAAATTCATCAGTTCATTGCAAGGTACAAGCAGTCTTTTACTATTGATTGTGGTTGATCCTGGTTTTGAACTTGTTTGGTTTTCAAATTTTGCCGTTTGAATGTATCTGCTTTGCCATGCAGCAACAAACTGTCCGTACCCAACGGCATCCTTGGAGCCATAGTGGTACAATTTTTGAAATAATATTGATTCAATTTTGAAGTAAACATTGGCATGATCTTTGGAGCCATATTAATATCATCATTGGGGCTTATAATAGGAGCTATCAGCCAATATAAATCAATGATGACCAGCATTATTAATCATATTACAGCAAATACCCAACTATGGCTATTTAATTTAATATTAAATGGATTGACGTATGTACATTTACTAGCTGGATGTATCTGTTGTTATTTGATGATTGTTGTTTTATAGTTAAGCAATGTTAACTGCTTCTTACTAAGAATGATTTACAAATATAAAAGCAACATCTCTTTGTTATGGCTGTACAAAGCATGTAAATNAGGAAAAACTCCCTTAGATGATATGAGGAAGAAACCTTGAGAGGAACCAGACTCAAAAGGGAACCCATCCTCATTTAGGTGACACTGGAGAGTGTGATATGAACAATGTCCTTTCTGCATTTAGTCATGTAACTTTTTATGTGTATATTGATTTGTATGTTACTGTGTGCAAAAAATAGCTGCACAAATGAAAATGTTCCAGTTGCTTTCCCTCAGTTTGACAAAGTAGCAGAGAGGAAAAACAACAAAAGTAGCTTCAATGTAGTTAGTTGCTGTTTGTTAGTAGCTTGGAGTGTAGCTAGCTACTTTAATAAATCACTAGTAGTTTATAGTTTGGCCTGTTACAGTTGCGAAGTAGCATCCCCGATACTGATGCTGACTCAACCTTTGGGGGCACAACATTTGAGGAATATCAACTAGATATTTAAGGACCAAACTGACTCAACCTTTTGGGAAATATCAACTGATACAATCTTTGGAACAACCTCAGAACCACTGATTTTTTCAGTGACAGAGACATGATATTTATCACAACTTTCCACATCTGACTAAGCCATCGTTTAGGAGACTGGCACATCATTAGTATAGTCACAATCTCTAAAGATGAAGCATTTTGATAGGACAACATAGAGGCACACAGGAAATTACCAACAAAAAAAAAAGATCCCTAGGTAGGTGGATATGACAGGACTTCTGCTCTAATGTAAATGAATCTGGATTTGTCACCATTCACTAAAGGCTGCTACTGACTTCCTGTCAGAGGTGTAATACCCCTGACAATCACTAAATACTAGGGGTGGCTGGTAGCCTATAGCTGACAAATTAATGGCACAGGAGTTGCAGAGGCGCAAATCACTTTGCTTTAATGCTGCAACCATCTAAGGGCAAGAATCATACATAAACTATTGACAGCTGATTTTTTTTTTCGTCCACGCTCATTTTTCCCTTAAGTACTTTGAATAGTGTCAGTTAAAATGGAGGCAAAATGAACTCTCTCAAGGCTAAAAAAAACTCAAAATGTAGCAAAGTTAGCTTTTTATCTGAATCATGAATCCTTTATTCCTGCAGGGAACTGTTTTTCCAGCTGTCAAAATGCCCAACTCCAATCCAAGGCTTGATATGTAGCTGTTGAGCTGATTTTGGTGTTGATTTGAGTTGAGATTCTCTGATTTGTTCAGACTTGTGAATTTAAAACACAGACATTGATAATGATTTACATTCTTGAATGATTTTCAGCTTGTGAAGTTCCAGAATGGGAGTTCTCGTCCACAACTCATTATAATAGCACTAAATTTGATGGATTACGATTTGATGAGCAAATGGCTAAATGGCATCTTTGCACTTACTGCCTTCTCCTAGAAACGAGATTTAGATGGCTAGAGAGCCTGTGCTGAATAATGAATCTCGCAACTCTTCGGCTAGGCGGACGGCACTTTTTTACGAGTTTATAAATGTTAAAAATGGAAGGATGCATTAAGATGTAATGAAAGGCCTCCAACTGCTAAAAGCTCAGATTTGCTAAAGAACAGGCAACGGCTCCAGATGGGAAGTTCGAACATGTGCTATTACTGATGAGAATAAGGAGATGAGTTTTCATATTCATCACATTATCAAACCTCCCACACATCTATTTAATGACATTGATGAGTAACACCGGTCTCGCTGTGACCTACAGTATAAGACAGTCACCAGCCACTTTATTAGGAACACCTCTACACCTGCACATTCATGGAAGTATCCAATCAGCCAAGCATGGCAGAAGTGCACTGCAGAAAACCACACAGTTCAAGAGCTTTAGTTAATGTTCACATCAAAGATCAGATTGAAGAAAATAATGTGTTATCAGTTACTTTGATTTTGGGATGGTTGTTGGTGCCAGAATGGCTGGTTGGAGTATTTTAGAAACTGCTGATCTCCTGGGGTTTCCACAAACAACTATCTCTAGAATTTACAGTGCAGAAAACAAAGAATGGCCAGACTGGTTGGAGCTGACAGAAACGCTATGGTAACTTAAATAACCACTGTCTCTAACCATGGTATGCAAAAAAGCATTTAGAACATGCAACATATTTAAACTTGAGGTGGATGGCTACAACAACGAAAGGCCACACTGGGTTCCACTCCTGTCAGCTAAGAACAGGAAGCTGAAGCTACAGTGGGCACAGGCTGGATTGGAAAATTGTTTCCTTGTCTGATGATTCTCAATTTCTGGGTCAGAATTTGGGACATGAAAAGCATGGACCCAGCTTGCCATACAGAATCCATGGACCCAGCTTGCCTTGTTTAAAGAGTTGTTGGTGGTGGTGTAATGGTGAGGGGAATGCTTTCTTGTCACACATTGGACCCCATAATTCAAATTGAGCACTGATTGAATGCCACAGCCTATCTGAGTATTGTTGCTGAACACACGCATAGCCATCTTTAGATTGGACTATGTGGCATGTCAACCGTAACAATTCCCTATGAACAAGTTGTTATTTTAGAAACTATTAGTTTCTATTTGTAAGGTGCAGTAAGCAGTCTTTTTACAATGAGGCCAACGTTCCTAATTTAGACAAACCATGTATCATCCAGTAACTAAGGCAGAAAGAGAAACAACTGCAGATGATAGCAAAAGCAAATCTGAAGAATTTCAGAGCTGAAATGCATGCAGACGTTGAGAGGGAGAGGGACAGAGCAAAAGACTGACTGACAAAAGATGAATTGCAGCACATATGCTATTAATTTGCTGCGTTCTGCAACATGAACAATCTTTATTTGTCCTTGCCCTTACTGCCTGCTCTCCTGCTTTCCTGTTCTGCCTGGCCTGTTTTCTCTGTTCTTGTCAAGCAGATTTTCCATGACGTGATTGGCATAACAAACCGTTCAGCCTTTATGCAGTTATGGAGCGTGCAGTCGTAATGATGTGCTGTGGTAATTAATCCAGCCAATTTTATTGTGCGCCACATGTCAAGCAATCAATGCTTTTTTTTTTTTTTTTTTTTTAAAGTCTTGCTTGAGTCTGCTGTCTTGTTTACTATTTTGGATTGTTTTTTAGTTGTGGAGGCCAGAGGGATATGGAGGCTAATGACACCAGTGCCCATTCATAATGATGAGACCACCGCTGATAATGCTTTTTAGATTGCGGCGGAACTTATGATTCAATTATCAAAGCAATATCAGAAGTGTGCTATATCCCATAACAATTACAATCCTGACTGGATGAAGAGCATGCAGCGTTAAGCCAAAAAAAAGAAAAAAGAAAAGATGTTACAGCAGAAAAAGGATACACACTGTCTATTTTGACCTCAAAAGCGGCCACATTTACTAAGCAAGATTTACTAAGCAAATAACACTCGCTAATTTGCTTCAGCAAAGGGAACGATTGTGTACGAGTGATGAATATATAATATGAACAAATTATTTTAAGAAAAGTTCTAATGATTTTGAGATACTAAAGTATAATCTTGATAAACTTCCTCATTATTAAAACCTACTTAATAGTATAATTTTGTCTTTAATCGGTGGAAACAGACTTCCGCAAAAACAGCTGCTTTTCTTTTACGCTTACAAAAAGTCACAAAGCGGGTGCTAAATTAATACATTTGTATAAACATTGCAATGTATGTTGTGTTTTTAGGGAGTAACACCCCAACATATTCATATTCATTAAGGCAAACATACAAAACTGGACAGTTTTGCTCAAGTGAAAGACACAAAGCAATTCGTAGATCAACTTGCAAGTTTTTTGTGGGTGAAATCAAGTTTTTCAGCCTTAGTCTGATGGAGTTTGGATAAAAAGTGGAACAAGTTTGATTATCAAGAGATAATCATGACAGGAAAGACCTCTACCTATTGATGTTTTTTTTTTGGATGGGCTTTTGTGCTTTATGCACTTTTCTCTTTTTGTATTCTACACTGTAGTTCATTAGTTCTGAAATCAGAACAAGAAACTAAGCATCAGCAAAACAACAGGATCAATTCTTTCACTCGTTATATTGCTCTTCCTTCCTCTGTCCATTCATTTGTATCTGTCTTTCATCTTTGTCTCTCCCCAGGTTTCCATCCTAATCAGTTTGTTTTTTATTAGAAATGAGAGTGAGTGCAATTGCCATTACGGATCAAGAAGTCATTCCTGAGGCATGCAGTGTAAGCTGCTTGGCTTGGACAGGTGCCCAGCAATGCCTGATACTCCTTTTGAGAGAAGGGAGGTTCATGTAATCATTACATAAATCTGCTCTAATTGGGAAAAGCCCATTGATCCACTTAATCATCTATTGAAACACCCATGAAATATATCACAAAAATAATTAGAAGCTTACAGTACATGGACCTCAGACAAAACTTTTCATCCCTGTACTTGTACTTGCTGGACCATGACCAAGGATTGTGCTAGTGCAAATTTCACACCTCACAGGACAAACGTTCCCCAGTTTTTACTCCTTATCACTAAACTTTGTTTTCTTTTTTAGAGATGATTAAATTGCATGCCATGTTGTCCGAGAGACTTGAACTCATCAGAGCCTTTCTTACCAATTATGGTGCATTAGACAAAACTAAAACCTCATCCTGGATGATGGACGCAGCGTGGCTTTACAGAAATTGAAAGCAGTTTGTGCAGCCATTTTTCTTAGCTGGACAAGTCAGCATGTTCTGTTTCAATGCAATTCAGTTGCTGCAGACATGTAAGTGACCACAGCATGACACAAAAACACTAAAAAGAAACTATAAGAATGGCAAAAACTTTTGCAATAGATGTGTCTACACTGAAATGTCACTTTGAATCAACGGAGTGAATCACATTAGAGTTTAGATTGGTTTGTTAGAAGATGCCATGAAATATTTAAGAAAAGACTAGATTGTAGGTATGAATTTAGAGCTCCACAGTCTCTGTGATGGTCTTCACTAGTTTTTGACTAATGTTACAAAAGTCCTTATACCTGAGACATTATCCTTCAGCTTTGTATCCATGCCAAAAGCAGCAGCCCATGCATAACTCTTATTCTGTCAACTCAATATAATGAAAATATGAGAGATGATATAGGGTTTATTTTTAATAGAAATGAGCTACATGAAAGTATTTACAATGCTGGCTACACATTCTGTGTGTCATAGTCTATTTAACATCAGCAGTCTGGCTATAAAATTAATTAATACATCATTATCCCTAGCTGGTGACGGAAATAAAAAGCCATAATAGCTAGACATTAAGGGTTACTATGTAGCTTGATATGTAGCGAATCTAACTGCAGAGTGAATCGGATAATGTGGGTGTAGGAACCGCTATATTACAATAGATTTGGTATTTGCCCCTTCTGTCTCATGCCTACCAAGAGATATGGAGTCATACACATGCATAGTAGCCAGAAGAAGGTGAATTTATTTCTTTCTATTGTGAGATTTTAACAGTGATTTCAGCTCCGCAATTTCAGTGGCACAAAAGAATTGCCCTACCATGGGGAGAGGGGCAGACTGAATCCCAACAATGAAACAGCTATTCGTGGCCTGGACTCCTAGAAGCAAATGCTCTCTGGATGAGAAGGATGGCATTACTCTCTCCCCTTTCATTTACAGTAGCATGAGCTAATGTATGCTGAAGAGGGTAGATAACTTTATTTTTTCACAGAGTGTGTTCAGCTACTCTGTGATATAGCATAATCTAAAAAAGATGCTGTGACTGGCTTCACATGTCTTAAAGGAAGCATGTGCTAGAATCGACCCTCCCCGACTGGTAGGTGTCGAGTGGGTGGGAATTGGCAGACAAGCAAATTGGGAGAAAATGGGGTAAAAAAAAAAATTCAAAGCCATTTTAGAAGTGTCAACTAAGCTGTGATGTTCAAGCTTATAGATCTCTCCCTTCGAATAGATATGAAACTGGTTTTGTATGGCTTGAAATAATGGTCTGGGAGCATTGCCAAGATGGCCTCCAGATTGAAAGACTTGCCTATGAGGACTTATATCACCACCAAGCTACACAAACACCTACAAAGAGTATAATGGAAAAAAAAAACTCCCAATCAAACAGGATAACAATAAATGAACTTTTTAAATTACATCTATACTCTATAGTTAGGAATGAAACGTTCTACATGTCAACTTAGATGTCCTCTATAGCTCCGATTCCATTAAGCACAGGTTTGTTAAGTCTCTATATACCAAGATTAATAATAGTATTGACTTATATTACTGGATGATATAATAGAGACTAATAATGCTGGAGTGCACCTGAAGTCTGGAGTTTGTTCACCGAACACCTTCATCAAGACTGACCTACCTTCCACTTCCAACGGTGCATCAATACCATGGACACGGAGATGAATTATTGAAACTGTTCATAATGACTCTGAAAAGAAGGGCCCATGCATATTCATTTAACCTTTCATGTCAGCTGTTGAATTACCACAGGTACTCAAAGCTCCTGCAATGCTTCAATATGGTCATCTACTGAAAACTATTGAGAGTGATTCTTTGAATGTTTTTTTCTCCTTCTACTTCCTCAACATCCATTATTATGATATTCAAAGATCTCTCTCTCTCTCACTCTCTCTCTCAAGGTGATATTGAAAGATATTTGCCTTCAAACTTAAACTATGCTATTTGACAAAGACAGAGATATG
>CM074970.1:8914402-8934985 GCA_037577455.1 Pangasius macronema
AGCTGTTGAATTACCACAGGTACTCAAAGCTCCTGCAATGCTTCAATATGGTCATCTACTGAAAACTATTGAGAGTGGTTCTTTGAATGTTTTTTCTCCTTCTACTTCCTCAACATCCATTATTATGATATTCAAAGATCTCTCTCTCTCTCTCTCACTCTCTCTCTCTCTCTCTTTCTCACTCTCTCTCTCTCTCTCTCTCTCTCTCTCAAGGTGATATTGAAAGATATTTGCCTTCAAACTTAAACTATGCTATTTGACAAAGACAGAGATATGAAAACTAATAATGAAAGGATTATGAAAACCGAATTCCGTGCTGATGAATAAAAATGACCCTCTCAATGCATGATTCGATTCCATGGATGAACAGAGACCAAGACCGATATTACAGCTGACAAACTGAACCACGCTATACAATACATGGTCCCATATTTATAAGTGCTGATCTAGGGTCAGCTTTGTGTTTGTCCTTTTGAAGCCTAAAGAACACAACTGAATGAAAGCACCTGAACCCAGATCAGTTTTCGTTTACCCTGAAATGCAAGCATGATACCTACCCCTCCATCAACCGCAATCAAAATTACACATAACAAAAAGCAGCCTGAGGGGGAAGAAAAACACATTTGATTAGCTGAAAGAGTCGGATTTAAAAGAAAAGACCAGCAGGAAGTGATATATAGCGCTCAGCTGTTATAATGGCCTCTAAAGTGCATTGCAGAAAAAAAAAATGGAACAGCTCTTAGAAAAGGTAAAAAAAAAGAAAAAGAAAAGAAAGAAAATGTACCCTGAGTGATTGCTTGATGGTGCCAAGTCAAGAAGATAGACAAAGTGCAGTGGTGACTTGCAGGAGTAGAGAATAAAATAAAGACAGACTGAAAAGTTAGTGCTGTGACAGGAGTAAATAGAAAGGGGGAACAGAACAAGGTGAGGGATTTATTTATTTTTTTTGGTTTGTTTGTTTTGGTCAAGTACAAAGGATTAGGAGTGATATTGTACCTTAAGAGCCTCCTTTTCTTTCTCTGTGCGCTGGAACTCTAGATGCTCTTTGACCAGTGCTGTCTCTTTGCTCTTGATCTCCTCTGTGAGCTGAGAATTCTCTTGGCTCATGGACTTCATCTTGCGCTTCATATCCGTGATGTCATGCTGTATACACACACACACACACACACACACACACACACACACACACACACACACACACACATACACACACACAGAGCAAGATGAGATGACCAACAAAAAGAAAGAAACAGCCCGATACATAAACAGAAGCACAGAAATACACAGAACAACACACAACCACGACCAGATGTACACACTCAACTGTATGAAAACATGCAAAATTAACAGACATAGACATGAGTTAGTGTAGGTATACACACCTGGAAACACACATACACACACTTATAGATTAAAGGTTATGCCGCGGGAGGCATTTGTTTTGGTTCAGCTTCACTTGTCCCCGTAAGCCCGTTTTAGCCTCTGCGAAATTTGACAGTCTTTTAAGATGATTACCTGCCACAGTGTGGAAGATGATCCTAATAAAATCTCAGTCGAATTCTATAACAGACTGCGTGATAACATCTGTTCTCCATGTCAGATTATATGATGAAGATCCTCTAACAATAGATGTGCGATTAAAGAAAATGACTACTTTCTGCTTGCATCATCAATCAGCGTGATCCGGGCTCGTATGGAAAATGGGGTTGCATAAACAAACACAGTCTTCAAAGTGAGCTAGAGGTAAAAAAGGATATTTTTGTCGGTTCATTAGCACGTTTTGTTTACATTCCCCAATTTGCACTACTGCATTTGTGTTGGAGCGGCAGGGACACACTGAAATGTATTTGTCTTTGGTCACAATGCCACTAAATCGGCTGTCAGTGAACATGATATGCATATTCTGAGATTGCCAATTCGTGACCAAAGGATGAAAATGATGTATGCTTTTGCATACACATGCTTATATATGCTTATGCTATTTTCTGTGACCATGGTGTAAGGAGAGAATAAATCAACAAGACTTGGCATGTTGCTATACAGTAGATATAAAAAGTCTATACATATATCATTTCTTACCTTTAATGTAATAGAGAAACCAAAAAATTCAAGTGAAAAACAAACAAAAACATTTGAGAGGAAAAAAATAGCAGATAAAATCTACAATAACCTGGGGCACACTGCTTAATGAATACTTAAAGCAACTTTTGTACATAATACAGCCCTCAGTGTTTTGGGGTAAGAGTCTACAAACTTAGCACATCTTTATTTGGCAATTTTATTCCACTATTTCTTGCAAAAGTGCTCCAGATCTATCAACGTATGAGGTCTATGAAAGTGTGCACAGCCCTCTTCAAGGCATTCCATGGGGTTTTGAGAGGATTTAGATCTGGGCTCTGATGAGCCCCTCCAAAACATTGATCATCTTCTTCTGAAGAAATTCCTTTGTTGACTTAGATTTGCTATTTGGGTGATTTTCGTGCTGGTAGGTGAAATTTTACTTCATCTTTAGCTGTTTAACAGAGGNGTCATTCACTCCCCCACCTACAATCCCTGCCGGACCCGAGACTCCAACCCACGACCTTCAGGTTCACCTTCGGGTTATAAGTCCGACTCTCAGACCATTAGGCCACGACAGCCCCAAAGAGGGAATCATTGATAGCTTGAAATACTAATCTATCTTGACTAGAGCCCCAGTTCCAGCTGAAGAGAAGCAGCCACATAGCATGATGCTGCCAATATCATGCTTCACCATGGGTATGGTATACTTTGGGTGATAAGCTGTCTTGTTTTTGTGCCATCCATATCTTTTAGAATTATGCCTAAAAATTTCTACTTGTCTCATCAGAACATAATATATTTTGCTATATGGTTTGTGGTGATTTAGGTGGGCTTGGATGTTTCTGTCTAGCCACCCTAGCCCAGACATGAGAAGAATACAAGAGATTGTTGTCAAATGCAAGCATGTAATCAGTAATTATCAGATATTCCTGCAGCTCCTTTAATATTGCTGTAGGTCTCTTGGCAGCCACTCTGAGAAGTTTTTTTTTGTTTCCTTTCGGGACTTCATGTTGTTGGTAATGGCACTGTGGTGCTCCATTTTCTCCACTTGTTGATGACAGCCTTCATGGTGTTCCATGGTACATCTTATGTTTTCTAAATTTTTTGTGCCTCTCTTCTGATCAATACCTTCCAACATTGAAATCCCATACATGCTTTGTCAGCTCTTTGTGGACTATGGCTTCAGTAGTCGAAAAAAAAAAACCAAGAAGATGTCAAGAAAATCTTACAGATAGAGCTGATCTTTATTGGGGATGTGATGTGTATGATAATTACATTTACATGTGTTAATTGAGTTCATTCTGAGCACAGTCACATGCCCCACTATAAAGAGTGTGCACACTTTTGCAACCAGGTTATTGTAAGTTTTTTTCTTTTTCTTTTGTCCCTTAAACTGTTTCTAATTGCTTTTCACTTGAATTTTGTTGGTTGCTATATCACGTATAAAGATTGAAACATCTGACCAGATTTATCTTGATTTTTTTTTTTTATCACAAAAAGCTGAAATTTTAACAAGTGTGTGTAGATCCAATGTATGTTTTTATATCCAATGTAGGAAAAATAATCCATGATAAACATCATGTTTTTCTTTGTTAAATTACATCACATTTGTTAATTAATTTATTATAAGCCTTAGATTATGTGGAGCATCCACCATACAAGTGTCGGTGAATGAGCTGTTACTACAGAAATGTACAGTTTAGCGTAAAACATATCAGAACAAGCGCATTACTACGAACCTGCCACTTGAATTACAGCCGACGCTACTGTCAGAGCTACTGTTATAGAAAATGATTCAACACCTTCTGACTGATCAGATTGGAGAATTCAACAGCGCTGTGGTATAAACCTTGATATTTAACACCCAGTACATTGTAATACACACTATAATAGACAAAATACTGCCACTGCACCTGCATTTGGAAGGCAGCTGCCTAAGTAGACTACATTTAAGTACTCCTGAGCTAGCAAGCAATAAACAAATGCCATATGCACACCGCACTACAAGTGATGATGGATGATGATAAAAGCTGTGACAAAACCTTTAAGCGTTTTTCGTGGTATGAAACAGGTAGATAGAAGAAGAGGCACACGCACAATCTAACAGATCGCAATGAGATTAGGCACGGAAGCATATGGGTTATAAATATTAAACAACCTGTACACTCAGAGTGAAGCATCGGTATTAGCATCTAGTCAAAAACACACAAGCTAACAATAAATACACGCCACACAATTTACATGACTAGTTGCCAAAAAGCCCATTTTCTCCCATAGCCTTATCATATGACAACTACAGTGTTCAACTAGGACAAGGACAAGTCTTCTGACAGGAGTGTGGGAGTATATTTTTACTCTTCAAATTCAGGTATTATGATAAAAGAGAGTGGAAGAGTAAAAGGAATACAAAATGCAGGGACTGTCCTTTGAAAACGCAGCAAAGGAATCGCTTCGTGTGGCGTGTCACAGTAGAACCCTGCTGCTGATTCCTCTTCAGCCCTCTCAAAAGAATCAGCAGTTCAGTGAGACTGGTACCGAGAGAGTCGCTCATTAGGAAGAAGTTAAATAAGGACTTTAAAACTTGTATAGCTGCAGGAGCCTTTTTTTCCCACAAGTCAGTATTGCGCTTTCATCGTACACAGATATACGGTAAATGCACAGCATATAAACCAAGCTTAATCTAATGTGAATGATTTAGGAGAATTGAGCCCGAACAGCGTGTTTTGGGTAAAGTATTTTTTTATTGATCATTACCTTCTTTTTTAACACGCACTGCTGAATTCTCCAATCTGACTGGTCAGAGGGTGCTGATTAATTTTCTATAATAGCACAACACCATTCAATGAGGTATTTCACATCTAAAACAATTATCTAATAGCTAATTATTAACATAATGCACTCCAACTGGTCCAGATATAGTATGAAGTGTTATAACCGGTTAAAGACCGTGCCTTCTGCAACACTTCAGACATCAACAGAAAAAATTCCAGTTGCTGGTAGCTGGATTTGTATTATGAATGCCAGATGTATTATATTAATATATTTAATAGTACTTAACTAGCTAACTAGCATGTCCTACATGCCTCATTATTATGAAAAATAAAATATGTCCTATCTCCAATGTTTTTAATATTAATTGAATCTGGATTTCTTGATGAAGGTAAGGTGTGGGCATTCTGCTATGCCTTTTTTATATTATTTTATGATATAAAATATATATATGATTTTCAAACTATGGTAGGCCATATGCAATCTGCTTGTACACCTAGTCTTGCAAACCAGACATTTAGCACTTGCTAGACCACTTAGTTTCACAAAAAGGGGCAATTTGACTCATAATGCAAACAACAGATCTTTTTGTTCATAGCTAGTCTACAAACATGCAACATCATGCATTTAATTATCATTAACGGCTTCAGCATAACACTTAAGTTTTAAAAACATGAGATTCTGTGAACTTTTTTCAGTTCCAGTGACTATACTGTGCTCCCAAACAGTTCCTTGTTTTGCAGTGTTCAAAATTTTCTTGAAGTGCAAAGAAAGTCATATTCCAACTTTCAAGATTCTGAAGCATGTGGCCAGAAAAGTGTGCAGAAGATTTCAGATGCTCCATGGCCCATAGGCAGACCATGTGTGTTGTGTTGTGTTGCCTTGCACTGCTAAGAATGATGATTTGTTGCTTTATTCCAGATACACACTTAAGACAGACAAAATATCATAAGATAGTGTGATAAAATAGAAAACGAAAATCAGGTAGAAGACAAACAAGCAAGTATGACATTGGAGATATGCTCAAGCCCAATGTCCAAATGAGTCGACCATATGCAAATACTGTGATATAGTAGAACAAATGCAAAACAATGCAATAAATATAGGGAACTACAATATGAGCAGCTTGATAGCAGAAACTTGAGAGCTCTCAAGGAGAAACTTGACAGCATAATTGTGTAAAGTCTCACAAACTTACATAAGAACGCAAACCATTACAATTATCAGTATATGAGAAGGACGCATTATATATATAAATAAAGTGTATATATACCTGAGTATCAAGCAGATTCTTGCTGTAATTGTTGCGTTCAGCCCTGATGGCCTCGTAGAGGTTCTGTTGCTGCTTGAGCTTTGTCTCCGCCTCAGCGATCTTCTTCTTGTATTCAAAGATCTCCATCTCTCGCACTTTAAGTTCCTCCATATTCAATAAAACCTTGGACAAGAAAATCAGAAACAGAGAGAGAAAATAGGTCAGTTTCTGATCAGTCAGAAATGTGAGAGTGACATCCTTCATATGTAATCACGATTCCTTCTATTTGTCTTTCCTCCAACCGACCCAACACGCCCCCTCGAGAGACGCAACGTCTTAGCCAAGTTGATTTAGGTCGGTGGTGGCTGACAAATCCAGGAGAACCTGTTCACTTGTTTGACAGAGAGAGGCCCAGACTATTTCAATGGAGCCTGATTGAAACATCAGATGGGTGTTGTTATTATTATCCTTCTCAGCAGCTCTGCCTGCACTGTCTCTGTCAATGCAAGACATTATATGTCAAATTAAAATCTGAATTGGAACTGAATTACATGGATTTGCCGCATTAGAGTGCTGTGGTACCCCGGGCTAATCCAATCATAGAGAGCATGGTCGAATATAAATGTGAAAAGCCGGGCAAAAAAAAAAAAAAAAAAAAAGAATTGATTCTATAAAAGAAAAGGTGGAATTGAGAAAATATTTTCAACCCTTCTTTCTAAAAGTATTGTTCTTATGTAGATGGTGTCTAATAATTTATTTTGAAATATGACACCCCTAAGGATCGACTAAACTTTGTCTCCTTCACCATCAAGAATTTTCAAGAATGTCATTTTGTTTGTTTAATATTCTTTAGGGATGTCCACGCTTTTTACACATATGGTTTTATTAGGATAATGATTATTATTGTTATCAAAAAGGTAAGTGAATGGGGAAAAATAATTATTGTGTGTAGTTTTTATTTCATACCAACTGTTTTCTAAATTCATTTGTTGGGTGCCAATAATTTTGGAGTTGACAGTAGCCTAGTGCTCTAAATTAGCAATACACAAGAATCTGTAGCACATTAACATTGCATCACATATGTTTGTCAGATAATCTGACTGTTCATTTTTAATGTTAATGTTAATTTAGCTCTCCTGTAAAGAAGACATGCCCATAGTTTGATGGATAAGCTGACCAAGCACTCATCTGCTACACTTACAGCTCACTAGATAAGTATAGTTTATAATTTTATCCATGGCATGCCACAGTTTTTTTTTTTCATTTGTGATGACCAAATTGTGTTTACACCAGGCTTCACCCCACATACCCCTTGAATAGTCACAGAATAGTGCTTAGGCCTATGATTACATCTGAGGTCTGAATACTGATGTGTGCAATTTTGGTATTAAATCCTCCCTATGTACGCATAACTCAGCACTGAATACATCCCATTACAACTATCTCGCACTTATTTCTCATCACAATAGACTCATTACCAACAATGTGTTTCAATTGTATCTAGAATGAATCGGGATTAATCTAGCAACAGCAAATGGAAGATCAAAAAGGGATTACATTTATAATGAGCCTTCTAGCATAAATGTTTTCTCTTTATAGAACATTTAAGGATCTGGACTCACACTAGTCGAATAAAAATAAGGCCTTTAAATCTGCTAAGCAGCTAATTCGAACCAAAGCTTGTCTTCCTTTAAAATAATTCCCTGACATAAATACTAGAGTGAGCAATAAAGAAAGAAAGGGAGAAAAAAGAGGGAGAGAGAGAGTCTGTGTGTGTGTGTGTGTGTGTGTGTGTGTGAGAGAGAGAGAGAGTATGTGTGAAGTCAATGACATCAAAAGAAAAAAAATCGATGCTTAATATTTCCCAGCTATGTCCGGGGTATAGTCAAGCCTCTAAATCCCAACTGAATAATAGCCATTATTACATATTACAGCCGTTCAAATGTAATTGATCTTCCTCCCATCAAAGAGTTATCATCATTTAGCTGTCATATTAGCGGCAGATGCTACCAATCTTTATTCAGCGTCAATTCTCCACTCCGAGCAGAAGTTTGTTCTTTGGAAGCAGCACTTCTCACCCAATCTAACCTCTCAAATACCTGCCACCTAACTATGCTAATATCTCTGCAAATGAATAAAATGAGCAGGCAGTAGAAGTATGTATGTTCACCTGATCATTTGTTACAAATTACAAAATTGAAGATAATAAAAAATGGTTGGATTATGTTCGATTTCATAAGAATGGAAAAAAAATGTTAGACCATGTTGATGCTAACTCATTATGATGTGCTAGCCACATTAGAGTGGAGCATGAGCATATTTTACTTTAACGTACTACATTTGTAAAAGCATCTGGTGGTTCGTGTTTACACCTGCCGTCTGAGAACTGGCATCTCTAGCCTAAACGTTAGGCTTCCAGTCAAAATGAACTTAGTCTAATAAAAACATATACACGTAAACAAACAGCAGTTTGTATAATGCATAAGCATGGCCTGGTTTTTACTATGGTATTGCTGTTTCCACAAGACTTGTTAGATTGGTCCAGTTTAAATTGAATATATCTGAATGGCTTTGCATGAAGCCTATTAACAATATTTTTGTGAAATAAATGGGAAGGGTCAGAAAGTTGGGTCATTTTACAGTTACTGCTTAATGGACAAATATGTGTATTAATATGGTCCTGGAGCAAGACCAAATGAGAAGAACTGTTATTCAAAAATTGCCAAAAAATTCTAGCTCAAACGGCTGCTTCTGCTAACTGATAATTCTTCTTAATGACTTTACTGCCTAGGAAAAAAAATACACATAACTACTTAGATACTGACCCATTAGCCTCCATAGCTTTCTAGATGAATTACAGAACAAGTTGGTAATTAAAAAAAGTCATCATGGTGCTCATTGTTCAAGCACACTGCTTACGCATATGAGAGCATTACTGACTTATCAGCCATCATTTCTGACTGCAAAGCCATTTTCTTCAGCTCTCCGTGGGAAATGTTTCCTACATCTTTTAAAAGCTTGATTCAGAGGAGTGAAAGCTGGAACTGAGGCGTCCTCATTAGCTAAAAGAAATGGCTTTACAACACTTCAGGCTTGTTTCTGGAAGCCCTTGGGTGTTCTGTGGCGAATTAGCAAGCTGAAAGGTTAGCAGACTCCCTGTAGAAGAGCTGAAGAGCAGAAGAGTTTAAATTTGTTACCCCTAAGATGTTGCCTATGCAGGAAATAGAATATCCTCTCAATTATCTGCTTTTATCAAGGGTATAGGTACAGTATCTGCCAAAGTGGTGAAAGTGGAGGAAAAGTGGATTTTGGAGAAGTATAAAGCGTAACAGAAGTGCCTCATGACAATATATTTTGATTGGGCAGGGCGACATTAACAATGACAGCCCCAAAAAACCGTCAAGAGGCTATCACGCCTTGACTTATGCTATAGGCTACTATCTAGTGAATTTTTAAAGTAACCCTTAATAGGCAGTTGAGACATACATTCATCCAGCATACAGTCTAGCAGGCCCTTTTGAGCAGTTTTAGACATATCTTTGTTGGTACAGCAGGTGTGTGTGCCAGCTTTCAGCAAAATTGTCAGCCCAACTACATCTCAAAAACCATGCAAAAGACCTGAAACAAGCCCAAAAAAATTCAGCCATTGGAAAAGTGAGCCACAAAAGTGAGCCAGCCTTTGCAAAATCACTGTGCACACACTTCTGATGTACAGTCAGTATCCACTCCATAGTCCCGCTTTCCCTCTCCCAGTTTTTGCAATATACACTATATGGCCAAAAGTATGTAGACACTTGACCTCCACATGCGTATGTGCTTGTTGAACATCCTGTTCCAGATTTGGTGCTCACTTTACTGTTATAATAACCTCCACTCTTCTGGGAAGGCTTTCTATTGACTTTTGGAGTGTGGCTGTGGTGATTTGCTCATTCAGCCACGAGAGCATTAGTGAGGTCAGGCAATGATGTCAGGCGAGGAGGCCTGGGATGTATTCGGCATTCCAGTTCGTCCCAAAGGTGTTCATTGGGGTTGAGGTCAGGGCTCTGTGCAGGCCAGTCGAATTATTCCAACCTTAGCAAACTATGTCTTCATGGATTCAGGTTTCTGGCTTTGCGCTCAGGAGCATTGTCAAGCTGGAACAGGTTTGGGCCCTTTAGGTCTATTTAAGGGAAATCTTAATGCTACAGCATACAAAGGCATTCTAGACAGTTGTGTGATTCCAAATTTGTGGAAACTCTTGGAAGACCCAAATATGACTGTTGTGGTCAACATACTTTTGGCTGTATAGTGTGTCTTACAATAGAAAATGTTCTATAAATCATAGACACACCGTCTGCACTTACAATTACTATAACACTATTATATAAAAACTGCTATAAAACGAGATTTTGGTAGCATGTAGTATTTTTAACTAACAGAATTTGGCATAAAGACCATGGCACTGGCAAACCTGTCATTACCTGTCCCGTCCACTGCCCCTACCCTGTGCATGATTGCACAATATCTAGCCCTCCTATTGTTTTCCACTATCATAGCTATTGTTTCTCTCATCTGACTGGAATAAAGCTTAATGAATTTGTCCAGAATATGCATATGAAAACACATGAAAAGAATGATAACTGGTTTCATTTACTTGTTGTTAGTTTGGTCAAATTTGCTATATCCATGGTGTTCCAGTTAGACTGCCCATAGAAAATGAATAGGCCAGACTATAAGAAGAGGCAGAATTTTCTCTCTCTCTCTCACACACCCACACAGTGCTGACAGTGTATCTACAATGTACAAAACTATTTCTGTTGTAAGTCATATTGTAAAGATTGAGAAAGGGAAAGGGGGATTATGGAATGGATAATGTCTGTACTATGTGATAACAAAAAGGCACACTGAAGACAGTGAACTTGTTTCCCATGGAAGGACTGAGAACATGAAGAAAAATGTATTTTGTGTCTTTTTTTAAGATGTAGTTGAGCTGGATATAAGCAAGCAAATAAAGTTTCTGGTCACTGTCTGGAACTTGTTGTTTTACCCTTTTAATTGATTAAATTAAATTTGTAATAAATCTTGGCTAAATTTTAACCCATGAGTCTAACCTGCCAGTCTTTGATAATCATTCAGCAATGCTTTTCTCTGGTCTCTGGTCTACACATACAAAAACACATGGTATAATTTTATATGAAGTGAGGTTTATTCACCCTAAATTCTGTGATAATGTCTAGGAATAGAATGGTGTAATACAACAAGAGGTGATGATAAATAGTTTTAAATGCTTTATAAGCAATTTTAAGGGGTAAACTTAATCTTTTGGTCAACCAATGATGGAAGCCTGAAAATAGCCCAAGGGCTAGAAAGATCAGCAAATCAATGGAACAGTGGCTTATATCTGTCAAATAACAAAGTTTTGTCAATGGTCACTTAAAAGAGATAATTAGAATTTCAGGTAAATTCAAAGTGCATGTAGTGTGTGCTGATGTGTGTTATATGGTTCCTCTATGGATAAGCCGCCACTGGTAATGAACGTGAAGCTGTAGGGGAATGTTTACGGACTGGACATCCATTACTAACATATGAACATACCAAAAGACCTGTGTAGTGACTAGCATGTAATAGGGGATGCACATGGTATTTACCCTGCTGAAAAATTCTGTTTAGTCTGATCAGCTATCTCTGCCAACTGGTAAAATATTTTCTGGTTTTGTTACTACTTAAATAACATTAAATGTTTGTTCTCCAACCACCTTAGTGTTGTGTTATTTCCTTAAAAATAAGTCACCTTCAGTGTAGCATTATTAGCTGTAATTCAGAAACTCTTTCTCTCTACCAGCACTTGCCAGCTGGTTAACCAGCTTCCAAAATATCGTAGCTGGTCAGACTAAGGTGTATTTCTCTGCAGTGCAGTAATTAAAAAAAAGTCAACTTGTAGTTTTTTCCATGGTTAATGCAAAACCTTTGGTTATTTTTAGCCTATTTTATTGACCATGAAATAATTAACTAGATGTGTGCATGGGAACAGGTATACTGCAGATTAAAAGAAGAAAAACAAAACCTTACTGATTGTTAGAAGCGCTGACATCCAAGACTTTTTAAATAACAGAATGATTTTTTAATCCATTTGTTATTAAGCTTAGACTGTAGAGAGTTCATCATACAAGTCCCTGTGAACTGTTACTATAGAAAAAAAGGACATATTAGAATGAGCGCATTAATATAATCCTCTGGTTTATGTACATTATGTACTATCACATCCATGCTGTTATAGACAATTCATCCATACTTTCTGAACTCCACAGCACTGTGGTATATATAATTTTTCCCCCTTTAACTCTTTTTTATGTTGTATAAGGTAGAAGAAATAAATAAAGAGGAAATTTGACTGAGGAACTCTCTTTTGTTATTATTATTATTATTATTATTATTATTATTATTATTATTATTATTATTATTTTACTTACCCATCAGGGTTTCATAGCAGCTATTTTCCTATAAATTTACCTACAAAAATTTGGTCATATTAACTAAACAGTAACACTGACAAACGTGTCTCTGGGCAGTCATGGTGAGGTGTTTAATATTCATTAGCATACCCGCATTCACCTATTAGAACTTTATAATGCCAGTATAATTTGTTACAGCAAGGCTTTTTACAGCAAGTAACTGATCATGCCTATGTCTGATTCATTATATAGCTTTCATGACCTTTATGTCTATGGCATAAGACAATGTTGAGCAAGAGAATGTAGTCTTCAGTCATTCTCGCATGGCAGAACTGTGTGTGTGTGTGTGTGTGTGTGTGAACATTGGTGCAATGTTATATTTGTACATATAATTGCAAAAATGTACAAATGTACATTACATTAGAAAGCTATCTGGATTCTTTCAGCAAAACTATTTTGGTTTTAGGGTTTTTTTTGTATTTTATAACATTTTTATTAAAATGGTAGTCAAAATTGAGTTGCATTCAATGGTAGTGATAGTAACAGTAGTGTAGGATGCTTTGGCTATTTGATAGGGCAACTATACAGATACTGGACATTAGCTTTAACAATCCAGCAAACATTGAGTTTACATTTACAATGTTTTTTTTTATCTCAGCAAAGATTATATTCTCACTAACATGTAGCATTGAAGCAAAATCTGGCTGCATCCTAACACACTGTTTAGTCAAACTAGCTCATTTACCAGACAACATTCAGTCAGACTAGCTCATTTAACACACCACTTAGTCAAACTAGTTTAACTGACCCACCCCTTAGTCAGACTAGTTCATATTACACACAGCAATTAGTCAAACTAGCTGATTTAACATACCAGTTAGTCACCTAGCTCATGAGTCTTAGTCAAATTAGCTTATTTAACACCCTGTTTAGTCAAATTAGCTCATTTAACCAACTAAACCATGTATAAAATGGCTTGTTTTTGAATGATGATACAAATCATAAATTTGCGTTTGGGTTTTTTTTGGCTTTGGAAATGGGTAGGGGAAAAAAACTCCATTTCACCAACATCATTTTGGGTGTCAGTTTTAATTAAAAATGTGTCTGTGGGAAAGAGACTATGCCTAATGGCCTGAAAGTCTGACTGATGTCATGGTGGATAGCAATGGTTGCTAAGCAGTGACTGAGTGATTAAGGCGGAGTTTGGTATTAGACAACTGTGTGGATGTGCATATGAAAGTATGGTGGTACTAGACAACTGTGTGGATGTGCATATGAAAGTATGGTGGTACTAGACAACTGTGTGGATGTGCATATGAAAGTATGGTGGTACTAGACAACTGTGTGGATATGTATATGAAAGTAAGGCTATGTTCAACTCTGTGTCTGTATGTGAATATGTGTCTGTGTGTGGTACCTTCTGTGTGAGCTCGCTGGCTTCATTGATGTAGCGGTCCCGCTCTTTTTCCAGCTGAAATATGATCTTGCGCTGCTTCTGTGCCTCGTCTCGGTAGTTGAGAATTTCCTGATCCAACATCTTCTTCGACTGCTCTTGCAGCTTCACCAAGTTTAACTGTTTCTCAGTGGCATTTGCCGCCTTGACCATATTCTAAACACGCACACACACAAACCATGTCTATATGAGCATATGAAAGATGCTACAAAAACCACTTATTTTGTGAGTGGTGTCATTTAAAAGATCAGCTATAATTGGCCACTTGGTTGAAATGAAAGACACATTTTCATCTCTGATACATTAGTGTTAAGTTGATGAAGGGAGGTAGGGAGGTAGAAATTGTACAGCCAATTTCAGAAGCCAAACCTGCATGACAATGTGTGTATATTGTATGTGTGTGCATGTGGGAGAAGCGTATTTCCAATCCAATTAAATATGAATGGCCACTCATCTCCATATCCACAATAATACCGCAATATTCTGGAGATCAGCAGCGCAGGAAGCTACTCGATTGTGGATTGCACTTCATTTTCATAACTATGTTAATAGAGCAAATCGCAGCTCAGGGGTGGAAGAGTATGAAGAATTCACAATGTGGTAACTTGATATTATTGTTTCTGAAAGTGCTATGCTATCCGCTTGCACATAGCTGCAGTGTTAGATGTGTTCAATGATTTGCTTATAAAAAGTGTTATTTCTTAAATTGAGGATCATTTTAGCCTTCAGTAGTTTTACCAAAATTCTGTAGAAATACAGTTCTTATATAGTGAATTTATGTTATTACAATATACTGTAATTGATATACTGTAATATTATAAGATTATATAAGAGATCACAGAATTTAGCCAATTAGTTATGTCCCTCAACAAGTAATTTTTTCATTCATTAGTTTTACTATTTTGTATATTATAGTGTTTATGTGTTTTTATCTTTTTATGTGTAAATGTTTATGTATATAAATTAAAATTCTGTATTAAATCTTTTTCTGACAAAACAAAACAAAACAAAAAAAATCACACTAGATTTTATTTCCATTTAGTGTTTTTTAGTTATAATATTTTATATTATTTATATAATGTATATAATTTGTTAATTTTTTGTTTTGTATTAATTTTAAATATTTTTTCTAATTTTATTTTTAAATTTGGACGAATTCATATATTTACAATGAATATCCTGAATGTATTTATTTCTTTAAAGCTGCTTTGTGACGATCTCCATTGTTAAAGCGCTGTGCAAATTAAACTGAATTGAACTGAATTAGGATTTAGTAAAAATGAAGAATGCATTTTTTAATGTATTTCTCTTTTTGATGTGACAATTCCACATGCCGGTAACAAATATTATTTAATAACAAGAAAACATTGAAAAAGGATTTGTGCAGATTGATCATTTGTAAGGTGATAGCTGAGGATAAGGTGATATAATTATTTACAATTGTGGCATATTTTATTACATTGCGTTTATTCATTATGTTCATTTTATCATTTTAGCAAATGATTTTTTTCAATAATTTCTCTTTATTTATTGTTTGGTGTATATAATATTTATTAGTTATATGTGCTTTAGGTAACTAACTTGTCTGAGAACAAAGCAGGCCATTTTTTTCTTGAGACTTAGAAGTTAACAAAATACTGCCAATGATAAATGAGGTAAAAGTATAAAAAAAAAAGAACTGTGTTCTTAAATATTAAAGAAAGAAACAAACAAAAAAAACTCATAATAAATGATTAGCAAATCACTTTTCTATTGACCAAAAGACCTTCATAAAATTCTTTTTTGACAAGGAATATTACTTCCATTTTTACTTGCCCAGTAAAAACATGATAGGAGGATGATAGAAACCAAATAACTTCATTTTTTTAATTTCACTGTTAAATCTAACAATAATAATAATCAGATTTTACTGACCTCCTAATCCAATCTGAGCGCAAATGAACTTAAATGGTATTTAAGCTTTTACTGGGATGATTGTTTGGCACAAAAAAAAAAAAGCATGACACTCCAGATATGGAAAGCTATAGCTGGATATGTAGTAGTAGTAAGTCAAGACAACTACTTGTGTCATAACTTTGAGCTAGTATCAATATCTTTTGGAAATCTTTCCAAGTTGGAGAAAACACTTGCTGTCTGAGGACACTTTGTGTGAGATTGGTCTACCAGAATGTTAACATTCTCATTCTGTGTTCTCACCTTTAAAATGCAATACAGCACATCGATACAGTGGAGTACTAAAGTAAAACGAACCACCTACATGAACTAAGCAATACTCTTATCACAAATTTATTATTTTTTTATTAAATCCATTGTTATGGCACTATGCGCACACACTTACACTCATTCACACCTAGGAGCAATTCAATGTAGCCAATCCACCTACTGCCATGTTTTTGTTTTTCATTTTTTTGAAGTGGGAGGAAACCGGAGAACCCGGAGAACAATTGAAACCCCGCAGAGCTGTGAGGAAGCAACGATACCCTTGGTGCCACCACACAGAAATAAAATCACTTACATATTTAATATTCAATTCTAATATATTAAAACTTCCATATGGTAAATCTTATCAATGCACCTATATCTGCTCAAGTGAGGGAGACCTGTTCATGTATTTCTTCTCTCGCTCACACACACCTACCTTACTCAGCATGTCTTTCTCCCGGATCAATTCGTCTATTTTCTTCTTGTCAATCTCTGTCTTTTTTTGTGCCATCTCAATTTCTAAGAAAAAAAAAAAAACAAGCAAAAAAAGGGTGAGTGTTTAAGTTCCAATAAGTATTTAACATTGATAGTTGTGATAAGAATGATATTTTAGTGAATGTCTAACATAACAGCTTTTTGTTCTTCTCCATAATGACTCACAGAGAGAAAGAATACATTCCACTTGTCATCCACTTATGTTCAAAAGACACATCAACAGATACATGAGGAAAGTTATTCACGCTTGTGCTAATCAGGTACTTAAGTGGATTTTCTTGGTGACCCACTGAGATTATTGAAATCCGTCAAACAGTCAAATTGTCTTGAGTAGAGCAGGCATTTGTTATAATTTTATTTATGAGTGGCTTTCATATTACCCAAGGACACTGTACAAGATACAAGGATGTGTCTAAGCCAACCCCTTCGGCACTTGCCTTTAAGCTTGAAAAGAGTGAAAACGTAAACCAATATAGCTGATATACAGCAGCATGATACACTGTGATATTAAAGCAAGAATTCATTAAAGCATTCTACAAGAATATGTTTCACATAAGTGCTTATTGATTACCTCAACAATTGCCCTTGGGCTTCTGTTCACAGGTATTCTGTTCTTTCTCTGTGTCAAAAAATCTTGTCTGTGGTAATCCTACAATATTTGGTATGTAACTGCATACTTCAACTCTGAATATGGCCAGCTGAGATCTAAGCTCTGTAAAGCTGAAGGCAAAACAGACATGAAGCATACAGGTTTTAGCTGAAATTAATAGCCTGGGGCCAGTTGCACCAACTGACCATTAAGTCCAGTCTTAACTCAAGGTGTAAAGTCAATACTAAATCATACAGTATGTTGAGAGTTGATAAAAACTAGTGTAGTGCAGAATTTCAGTTGCAGCACAGATACTTAAAGTACATCATAAGCAGTAGTGAGTAAAGTTGATCATAGATGAAAATGTCGCACTAAATAACACATTTCACCATCACCAGCCAATCAGAAATAGCGTAAAACATATAACTTCCATGTTTGAGACCTGTCGAGATGTGTCGACACACAGGGAAGAGGTTATCTTCATCTTTTTTCAGAATTACATATTTAGTGCAGGTTAGATATATTTAGATAACGGAACAAAATAAAAAAGGATGCACTAAAGTGGAGACTCTATTTATCCATCTCGTTGTAATTTTATTTGTAGTTTATGCTATGGGCTCACATCCAACAACTTTAACAGCATTTGAGTAAAGAACCAAAAGAATGAAAAATAACCAATGCCTGCAGACTTAATTGGCATTTGAATACGCTGATCAACAGCATAATACTTACATTAATAGTACTACTAAAAATATTTTTAATGTATACTACTTTGCCAGTATCTCAATTTGAGATCTCAGTTCTTTTATACTTGGGATATAAAGTAGCCTGTTTTCGGTTTTATAATCTCTCTGGTTTATGCGTTCCTTCACAGAAATGTTTCTGTAAGGTGTCCATGTCCAGTGATCATAGACCATAACTATTCACATGGAGAAATCCTGCTAAACAAAATACAAAGAAATAAAATGGGTTTATACAGTACATCTCACTTTACTTGAGGGCCAGAACCACTTAAACAGACTTGCATAAGTCTGTTATTACTGTGTGATTATTGTTAAAACCTTCACTGTGTAAGTGTTATAAAGCAGGTTTTAATGTATTACCACAAGTGCAGAATTCAGAAGACACGCTAGAGCATTATCAAGCTCTCTGACATATCATACCGTACACTGAGCTATAAGTTACAAGTATGAAAGTCTCAATTTTATGCCAACAGAAATCTCTGATTTGACACCAGAACTGACATAAGCAGTTTTTATGACAATTGACATCTATTGTAATAATATAATCTTTATGAAAAGTGCTATCTTAACTTTCATTAACTTTTTCATTCTATTGATTTGGCAAAATATTACAAGCATTATAAAATAAAAAATATATATAATATGCAAACTGATGCAATGCAGTTTATTCCACTGTTATAACACCACAAGGCTTGTTTTAGAATGGTAATATAAGCACTACAGAGCATTCACTTGCAAGCTCTCAGGAGGCTATATGATGTAAAATAATTACACATTTAAGGCTGAGAGAGAGAGAGAGAGAGAGAGAGAGAGAGAGAACATCAACTCTTCCTACATAAACAAAATATACAACTGAGTGTATAGTAAGTGTCTACCTACAATCTACCCATGACAAAAAGTGGAAAACATCCACCAAGAATATGTAGGGCAGGTGGATCTAAGATCTAAGTCTGAATCTATCTATCTATCTATCTATCTATCTATCTATCTATCTATCTATCTATCTATCTATCTATCTATCTATCAACTTTTAAACCCTGCAGGCATGTTCGAACAAAATGTCGCATAGCAGAAGATGAACAAGTACCAGTACAAGTACATTTTTTCCCCTGAAATAGACCTACAGCAGTGTTGGATGAGGCATGTCAGTGTGACATCGCCTGAGGGACAGTGAAGACCAACACACAGGCTGTAAAATACCTGCATGCAATCATGAGATTAATCGCTCGACTCCTACCTTACATCATCATCCTAAATGAGGTTATAGAATAGTCATATAGATGGGATGATAATGATACTGAGAAACACAAAAAGAAAGCACTATTATAACTCTTTCATTGCTCTCATTATCTTTATTATTACTGTTATCCTCCTATCGATTTCCTTGGCACTGTAGTCATGGTAATAAAGCAATCACTGAACTAAGGAAGGACTGAGTGAGAGAGAGAGAGAGAGAGAGAGAGTGTCTGGGTAAAGGTAAGAGAGACAGAGTGAAATGGAGATTAAGTGAGACACAGAGAGAGAGAGAGAGAGAGAGAGAGAGAGAGAGAGAGAGATCTTTGGTCCCCATTTTCATGATAACAACAAGATGCAAACTGAAGGCATAAGACTGTGGTGTTGCATATTTATGGCATTTTTAGCACCATCAGAAGAGGCAGTAACCTGGTGAACAACAACGTAATTGTGAGCAATAAGTATCCTATCAGACCAGATCTTCTCTTCCAGCTCACTGCAGTGACATTTTCATAATGATATTCAATTATATTTCACTTAAAGATCTTGATGTTAGAAATACCTGTCTGTCTGATAAGTACGAACAAATGTGTTTTCTGTTTTCTAATGTGCTTTTGTGGCCACTCTAAGACATATCTTTCAAATCAACTTGCAAATTGCTCATCTCTATGGCATTTTGTAGATTCATTAATTATAATGTTCCAGCAAACAGATTCATAAGTGAACTGTTTGTTGCTATTTCATTACAGATAAAATATTGTATTCATTTTTGTATTTATTGTACAATGTATTTAGTGAATAGTTGAATGAAGTAGTATGGCTGGGAAGTGACATAAATAGTAAAGATGTTATGATGAGGTCATAAGAAATACAACAGGCCTTTTCAGGCTTCCAAAGTCCAAAGGAAAATATCGTTTTGGATTTACATGCTCTTGAGAGTTGGTAACTACAATTTTACTTTAGTAAATATTCAGACTTGGAGATTAAGCCCAAAAGTTGTTTGTTTATAATTTTTGTAATTATCACATAAATCAATGCAAATTTGGTTTCATTTAACAATAAACTCCCCCCACACATTGCTCAGGAGCTTATAAAATAGCACTTGATNAACAAGAAGTACAGAGGCAGAAAGCATGAAGCTTTGTGTTACATTGTGTGAAATATAAGAAGGGCTAGATCAAGTGCAATTTTATAAGTTGCTTAAAAATGCCGGTAAAATCCATATATTTAAATTAAACTTCTTCTTCTTTCGGCTTTTCCCTTCAGGGGTCGCCACAACGAATCATCACTCTCCACCTATCGCTATCTTCTACATCCTCAACACTTGCACCCACTAGCTTCATCTCCTCATTTAT
>CM074970.1:8946273-8956658 GCA_037577455.1 Pangasius macronema
ATATATATATATATATATATATATATATATATATATATATATATATAGTGTGTGTGTGTGTGTGTGTGTGTGTGTGTTTGTTTGTTTTTTACAGTATTACAGTGGTTGAAATCACAATCACATGAGTTATTATATTTATCCAAGTCATCTCAGACATAATGTGCTCTACCGGTGAAAATTTCAGGAATATACGTAAAATCTGTTCATACTGTGAGTCTCTACGTGTGACTGTGTACAAGAGACATGTCTTTGTGCTTGTATTGGTGAGTGAGACATATGTATATATATGTATGTGTCCGTGTGTGTGTTTGTGTGTACCTTCTGTTCAGAGGCTCGCTGGTTATTTTCGTAGGTGAGCTGCTCTATGCTGAGCAAGTTCTGTTCATTCTCCTGCTGGAGTTTAGCGTTGCGCACATGCAGCTGCTCCAGCTCCTTAGAGACTCTCTCGTTAAGAATCTGTCACACACACGCACCACCACAAATTAAATACAGGGCTCAGTGGGACAGGCTATGTGTGTGTGTGTGTGTGTGTGTGTGTGTAAGTGTACGAACAGCGTGTATGTGTGTCAGCATTTCTGGGATAATTTTTGTGTCTATGTGAAAGGAATGTCTGTAAGCATTTGTGAGTAAGTAATTGATATGATGTTTGTGTGTGTGTGTGTGTGTGTGTGTGTGTGTGTGTGTGTGTGTGTGTGTTGGGGTGGGTTGTGGATATGTATTTAACCCTTCGTGAGGACCAAAAATGACTAAAAGTCCTAATGATAGAATAGTGCCAGATGTCTTCACAATCACCACGTCCTTCACACCAATTAATAACTGCAACATCATTTTACTTCTCATTTGGAAATAACTATGCATTTAATCCATAAGCACTGAGTTAGCAATAAAAAAGTATTCTAATCAGGCCTTCACCTTTTGCTCATGGAGCTGCTGCTCCATCCTCTGCTGCTCTTCATCACCACGCTGGCATTGTGCGTTTAGTGTTTTAATTTCCAACTGTTGGGCTTCAACATCTGCAAGAAGCTGTTTCAGTTCCTTCTCCAGCTTCTCTTTCTGACGGGTCTCCCTCGAGCACTCGTTCAGACGCACCTGGATGTCCTGCTGCAGCTGGAATAAAGTGTATGAACAGCTGTTGAATGAATGTTTTAGTCAAAATGATCTCATTTATACTGGATAATAAATTATCCATTTCACAGTAATGTTGAACTCCATAAGTGAAATAATATTAGTATGATTCTTCCAGTATAAAACGTTACTGTAGCTAAGCAAGCTGTAGGCCACCACTTTGTCTACTGGGCAACAATGAAAAGCCAATCAAATTTTGGCAACCTTTAAATCACACTTTCAACAGTGTAACCTCAGCCATTCTCTGGAGTAATTTTGAAACAAAATGCAAAGCTCAAATCAAAATGCCTTTTTCTGTCTCAAAAGGTCTTCTGATTCCTGTCACATGCATATGTTGGTGAGGAAAAAAAGCATTAAAAAATTTTGTTTCACCTCCAGTATCACTCCAACCCAACTAAGACCCAAGCACTAATACCTGTTTCTCTCAAAAACACATAAAGAATCATTTTTTTAAAAAAAAAAAAGAATAATAGGAAATTAATTGACAGCAGGGTGATTATTTTCCAATAAGAGTACATCCCATAGTGTTTTATTCCTCTTATACTACATCATTTTGATAATGCTACCAACTTTTTATTTATATTACATTATAACAGTGATAAATAATCAAAGTAACCAAGTAACCACAAAGCCTTCTGTCCTGATGACTTTCTTGTGTCTGAAAACTTAACAGAGCAGCTTTACCTCTGACTGTTACAAAGCCCTGACACTGGAGACTCCTTCCACAAATGTGTCTGCCACACAAGAACCCAGTGAAGTACCTGTTACTATAGAAACCATACTGTATTATAAAGATTGCATTATTAGACACTGAGCTGCAGTTATAGAAAATTAATCTATACCTTCTGGCCAATCAGAATTGAGAATTCACCAGCACTGTGATATAAGTCAAGTTATAGAAAAGAGTTCTGTCATGATAGCCCTTTCATGCTCCTACGGTTTGCAAAAAATGCTAATGTTGCCGAACAAATGCTTACTGCAAGTGATACTGGTTTCTAGTTGGACTTTTTGAGAAGCTGTAAACTACACTGCCTACAATTCTTCAAAGTGGCTTTTAATTAGGGTATAGGAACAGGCGTAAGATGTGGGCTCTTAGATATACCTGGATATTCTCAGGTATTTGAATAAAAACTGCATAGCATGACAGGAAGCTAAGATCAGTAGTGCGCCAATAAAATGGAAGCATGTCACTGAAATTGAAATTGAAGTGTAAGATCCTGAGTCTTGGCTTTGGCGCACATAGGTTTTGTTTTCATGCATGCTAAACCCCCCGTCCCCCCACCCACCCCGTCCTCTCTGAAATTTAATACCGCTATCCTGTGACCGGCCGTACCAAGCATCCAATCAATTCTCTCTCAGCGTCGTGCTTGGTAAACAAAACAGAAAGTGCATTTTCCCCCACCAGCCTACCAACAAGGGAGTCATATCTCTCCATAATGCCAAGGCCAATGGTTTCTTTTGTAAGCTTTTCAATCTCAGTTTAACCAGAAAAAAATGATATGTGGCAAATAAAATCTACTTTTTTGGAACTAATGTTTTGGATTTAAACAATTACTGAACCATGCACACAGCTATTGATTTGCTGACCAAATAAGGAAGCTACAGATGAAACACTAAATACTGCTGAACCGCAAAATAAGTCTCCCTGGTCATAAAGCACGATAAAGTTCCATGGAAATCCAATGAGCTACAGCACCATTGAAGTGAAACTGTTGAATACTATCCATAAGAATGGAGCTATAAATAAAAAAGCTTCTGTGAAATTAAAAGCTAAATCAAAACCAGAGTCACTTAGCGGCTTTCTATCTGTGTTAGTCAAAAGCGTCTGTGTTATTGTGAACCCAAGTAGCATTACTGTTGCTGTAACTGAACTACATATCAGAGAGTCTGTGCTTGCATTAATATTTTGCTCCCAAGGTACAGAGTTTGCTTAATATAAAGTGTGTCCACGGTTCATAGCTCTGATGTTCTGTTCAGAAAATGACTCTATTTCGCTCATGAAAATGTTGTGCACGCATGTGACTCCATTATGTGCATATACACTCACAAGCCACTTTAATAGGAACATGTTTACTCCTGCTTATACATGCATTTATCCAATCAGCCAATCATGTGGCAGCAGCACAGTACATAAGATACAGATACAGTTCAGTTTCACTCACAACAGTCTCTAATGTTTACACAGAGTGCTGCAAAAAAAAAAAAAAAACATCCAGTGCGTGGTAGTATTACAGGTGGAAAAGTTTTGTTGATGTGAAATGTCACTCTTTACAACTGCGCTGAGCAGAAAAGTATCTCAGAACACACAACACATTGAACCTTGAGGTGGGTGTCCTACAGCCGAGAACAGAAATCTGAGGCTAGAGTGAGAACGGATTCACCAAAACTGAACACTTCAGGTTCGGACAAATGTTTACAAGGAACAGCCATTTTTAATTACAAAATATGCACATAAAGTATTTGTAAGTGGGACCTCCTTTCAGCACATTTCACTTCCGGGTTACTTCCTGGTTTGACGCTATATAAGTGAATCTTGGACATTCAGTTATTTCAGAACTTTGTGGATAGTTTTTGTTGTTTGAATTACAGTGTTGTTACACTATTATGTATTTGGCAATTACAGTGAAAATAATAGGAGGTGGGGGGCACGGTGGCTTAGTGGTTAGCACTGTGCTTCGGTGGTTTCCTCCCAAAGACGTGTTGTAGGCTGATTGGCATTTCCAACTTGTCTGCAGTGTGTGAACGGATGTGTGTGCGTGATGGGTTGGCACCCTGTCCAGGGTGTCCCCTGCCTTGTTCCCTGAGCTCCCTGGGATAGACTCAACGCTCCCTCGTGACCCTGTGTAGGATCAGCGGTATGGAAAATGGACNTAAAATACCTGTAAAATGGTTTCTTGGGCCTTCATGTTCGCTTCCTCAGCCTCATGTTGCTTGGTCGTGGCCTTTTCGAAATTGTCTCGGAGTGTCACCAGCTCTGAGAGCAGCTTATCTCTCTCAGCTGTCAACTGCTCCTTGATTTTCAGTAGATCGTCCACGCTGCAAAACAAAAGCCCATTCAGAGCACTTAGCTGTGGCTTTTTAGCACAGCTGAAGCATCAATTAGCCCTTGGATGACATGCTACACTGGGTTCTAAGAAACAGGCATACAAGCAGCTTACATGAGCACAATTGAAGTCCATTTAACAGTTAGTTCCATATTAATTAGTGCTGTATGTACTTCCTGCCTTTCTGATCATCATAATCAGGGCTTTTTATGGATTAAACAGTTGAGTGCAAACGTTTGCATACCCCTAAGACAAAATGGATATTAACCCCCAGCTTATTATGACCACTTTTCAAACAAAAAAACATAATGAAGGCTGCTGGGATTTGCTGCAGAAATAAGAAGCTGGTCCTGCAAGATGCTCAGTAACACTTACAGCTTATTTCCTTATAAAACTGCACACATTGTACCCGAGACTGCTATATATTTTTTTTTTAAGCAATGGGTCGTCACACCAAATATTGATTTTGTTTCATTTATTTCTGTTTACTGCTCTTTATAGTATTTTTAAAAATGTAGAAACATTAAATTTCATTATTTCTGAAGGTATCTTTGCTCTACAGCATGTCTTTGTATGTGCCGTAGACTTTTGCACGTATATTCAAAACATATTATTACATAACCGGTAGATTGTCATAAATAAACAATAGCTGTAATTACACCGACCGTCTGGGAAAACAGCCAAAAAAGACAAAAAACAAGCTTTTGGCCAAAAGCTTTTTCTGCCTATAATATGATTTGACCCCTTTACCTATAAGAAATGATAATATCTTTTACCAGTACCAATGTGGAAAACTTTTTATTTACTTTGTAGTCTTGCCTAGGGTATCTTCCTGCAATGTTAGATAAGGGGCTAGTTTATAAATGCAGCAGTAAAAACAGTCCATCTGCCCAAAAGATGCATAAAACCTAGATATCTGTGTGTGATTTCCTTACTCACTGAATGTCACGCTTTGGTTAAGTTTTTAGATAGCTACGTGTTACAGTGAAATGGACATAAGCTTAAACAATTCAGGTCAATCAGTTCAGTGTAATCAGATACCAGCTGTCAAAATGTCTGCAAAGCTTCTGCATTTTCTCCCTTTGTACTTTTACTTTAAAATGCTCCTTTATTTCAGGTTGTCTGTAAAATGTCAAAATGTCAGCATGTGAAGATTTTCCCAGCCTGCCACACATACAGTATAACTTACATCAATACACTAATGCGCAGAGTTCTTGTTGAGAATTTAACCCCGGTCAGATTAGTTCAATTCAATTCAATTCAACTGTATTTGTGTAGTCCTTTTAACAATGGACATTGTCACAAAGCAGCTCAACTGAAATAAATACATTCAGGAATTTTAAAGGTATGAATTTATCCCTAATCAGCAGTCTAGAGGTGACAGTGGCAAGGAAAAACTCCCTGAGAAATCATGAGAAAGAAATCCTGAGAGGAACCAGACCAGCCCATCCTCATCTGGGTGACACGAGGTAGTGCAATTATAAATAATTCCCTTCTCTAACTGTGTGCTACATGGTCATGGTTAGTATTTATCTCAGTCCACTTGTCACCTGTGACTGATGTTAATACCGAGTCTGAATGGGGCCTGATCCAGTTTATAGATAAAATCTTAAGTAATATATCTTGTCTAACATTACAGTTCAGAGCATGTTGCTGTTAGTTGATTTACATTTAAAAAAAAAAAAAAAAGAAAGGGTTCAGGAATGTAAATCTGAATCTCTGGGTATTGGCTAACTGTAACCATCTTTACACCACACACCCACCTCTGCACTTCAGCCGCAGAAAAAACAGCTCCTTGCTCGACAAGTACAGTCAGATTGTCTACCTCCTGCTGTAGATTCGTTATTGTGTCTTTAGCCCTCTTCTCCTTTTCATGGGCCGCGTCCACCATTTCCCAAGCCTTATCGATTTCCTGAGAAACAGAGATATTCATGCATTACTGGATAATCTAATATGATATAAGAATCAACCTGAGTTCTCAGCTCAGCAAATAAACTGTGATCTTGCAATGTGTTGCTATTTCAAATGCTAAGCAAGCCATAGTTTCGGAGTACTCCACACTTCTTGCACACATAGTCTGCTATGGGACATACAGGACCACGGAAAAAACAATCATCAACAATCATCATCAGTGGTTCAACCAGAGTTAGCATTAGCAAGGATTGACATGACATGACTTTCAAGCAATGTATATATGTAACCCTATAAACACACTAAAACTGGACTCGAAATGATTTCTGGGAATGATCACAAGTGTAGTCTATCCTTTTTTCTTGTGAATAAGCTAAAATCTACTATTTCACCTGGCTTCCTATTCACGTAGTTGGTGCCCCGTGTGAGAAATAATATAATAAAGCTAAACTCATGACTGTGATTTTTTTTTTTTTTGTATTTTAACTTCATCTGATGAATTACATACTGTGTGTTTACTTAGTATTAAAGTATTGGCACACTTGTTTTTGGGTGTTTGTGCAGCCATTTATGGAAACTCAGAGAGACACTAAGTTCAGACACTAAGGTCAAATTCATAAATAACATTGTACTGCTTGTGCCTATCATTATTCAACCAACAGAAACATTCAGAGGAGCCTCTTTACATTCCCAGGTAGTATTATGTGAGGCATTATACCAGGATACAGATAGTTCTGTAGAGCCATGCTGGGTCATACTGTTTTTTTTTAAATGCTATAATGTGGACTTGGCCAAAGCCTTACTTATTCATATTCATAATCGTACTGCATCTAGGGTTAAGGTTTCAGCCATGTTTTGCCCTTCGTCTCATGCACAAACACTGAAATTTTAATTAAAAATATTGTATTTCAATACTTTCATTTTACTGAAATGAATGTGGCATGAATTAATAAGTAAGCACTATGTTTTAATCTCTATGTGACTCTTCAGATTACATACAGTGATTATTACACTGCCAGTCACATTTGAGCTTTTTTTGTGACGCTGGGCTCATTTTAAAAACTACAAAATAAGACAATCTAAGTATGAAATAGTTAAGGATATGAAGAAAATGTTTTTTTAACAACTGAATTAGCAAATGCCCAGATCACAACCACTCTAATTAGGCTCTTGCTGTACAAAATATTTTTAATCTTACAAGTAATACCAGCACTGAATATGAAGGCCACACCAACAAGGAGTAAATTAGAGTTTAGAGCTAGTCAAGGATTTGTTGATTTGTTATTTTATTTAACTTTGCACCATTTCATGGTAAAAGGCTTAACAAGACTTAACAAATCTGTCATTAGAATCTTAAACTCGTAATGTAAGTGACTATCCGAAGCAGATAATGAGCAGCATTTTTATACCTAATCATTTTCACTCTTACTACACCTTTTTTAGTGACATAATGGTGGTCTGGTCTTCCTGAGACAGCTTCAGGGCCGTCTCCACTTTGACAGAGTTGGACCTTATCTCTGCTTTCAGCTCTCTGCATTTGGTCATCAGCCTCTTCTCGTTCTCGTGTGATTTCTTCAGGGCTGTGATGAGCTTTTCGTATTCCACACGGAACTTCTCCAGACTCTTCTCTCCTACCAGTTCATTCAACACATCCTGGAACTCCTTCTCCAATGCTTCAAATGAGTTCTCTTCCACCTCCGGCTTCTGGGCTTTCTCCTATACCAAGAGCACATAAAAAGAATAGCAGGCTAATCTTCTGTTTCTCTGAATGCATGGATACGGTAAGTTCTAGGTTGGTTTGTTTATCTTGAAATGAAGAAAAAATCACAAAATTTTATGATAAATTATGGTTTAAAAACATGGAGCATGACAAAATTACCTTACTGGAGGGAAAATTGCTTAAACAAATTCAAATTCAAACATTATGCTACATCTTCAAATACGAGGTCCATGAAATTTTGAAGAGGCTCTGTAACATGGTCATAATATTGAAAAACACAACAAAAGGTTCCACAATTATTGTGATTATTGTGAAAATTCAATATTGGTTAAATCACATGATCATTGGTGAGCAGCCCACAATGAAGGCTGTGATTATTACTTAATCTGTTCGTACTGAATTTTAGAAAACATTTGTTGTGAATTTGGAAAATGGTGAAGATTTAAATCATCTTAAAACATCTTAATGTGTAGACAGTTTTACTCAGGCTACAGTGTACATACGATATTCAAATACCTTTATGATGACCTTGGATACAATTTTTTAACCCTGTTATTGAAATGGGATTTATTGTTGCCATTAATAGATGTGCTATAGATAGATAGATAGATAGATAGATAGATAGATAGATAGATAGATAGATAGATAGATAGATAGATAGATAGATAGATAAAGCAAGCCTAAACCAATGAAAATGTGTTGTCCCAAATTACCAAACCTGTCATTAAGAATGGTTCTTAGCGTGTTTGTTTTATTAATAGCAAGAAAGCTTAGACACCTTGGAAATTATAACAGCTTCCCAATAACTAGGATGCATATCCAATAATTGAGATATCTAAATTCATCCGAGTTTATAATAGGCAAAAGCTTAATGTGAAAATACTGTGTGTTTCATATTTGTTTTATTTTTGGATTCTTTTGAAAGTAGACAGTAGTTACCCAATAGTTAGCCTTTTTAATGTGTTTATGTAAAAGAAATTTTGGTAGATTAAGCCATGTTATTATTATTTTTTGTTTGTTTTTTATGTTAATTTCATGAAATTTTGAAAATCATGACTGACTGAATAGATTAGAGCTGGTATAGCAATATAGTCATTTTTGTGAGGCTCTGTAGATTAGATTAGATTAGATTAGATTCAACTTTATTGTCATTGTTCAAAGTACATGTACTAAGCCAGTTAAATGCAGTAATGGTAATAATACTGAACAAACACAACAAAGGGTTTGTGCTTATTGTGATTATTGTGTAAATATCGGTTAAATATTGGTAATATTGGGTAACTTACATGATCATTGGTGAGCAACCCACAATCCACAACCCACAATGAAGGCTGTGATTATTACTTAATCTGTTCATACTGAATTTTCTATTAAGTGAATTTGAGACAAATGTAATTCAAGGTACATATGATTTCAATCAGTTTCACAATCAGCTCATCTGTCTGTAAGGCTTTAGTTTAGTTTAGTTATATACAGATCATCTAAAGATGAATTGTCTTGTCTTCTTTCTGTTTTTTTATAAAACTAATTCAAAACAAATCCTCTTTGTAATTCACTTCAGTGCAGACTTGTGCAGTTTTCACATGCTGGATTACTTTCACTCATCTCTGATGGGGAAAAGATCACATGCTACATACTCATATTTTAAACTGTTAATTAACTGAATTAAGTTTAAATATCTATCATGGTGGACCATATAACCAGCCGGGGAAATGCCGTGTAACCGGTTAGCAGCTCAAAGTTTCTTATCCTACCTCCATGATGCACGTTTTCAGCGTCTGTTCCCAAACTTACATTCGTTTAAAAATATAAACTACACACTTTACAATACAGAGTAAAGCTGGCAATGTTTTCCTGTTTAAGAAATGCGTCCCCTGTTGCTATGCAACCGCGTGGAAGCCCCGCCCCCTTCCTGCAGCGCCCTCTGCCCTGATCCCTATTCCCTACACACTACAAGAGCTGCTCCTCATACCCTAGACTCTTTAGCCACTCTCTTACAGTGCATTGTGGGATTTTAGGAGTGCAATGGATTCGTTTAATACGTTTGTTCAACCTAATGCACAGTTATTATTATTATTATTATTATTATTATTATATGTGTGAGGAGTCTCTCTCAGTGACAGCTATTTCTGAGATGCACACAACATAACACCCCCCCCCCCCACACACACACACACACACACACACACACACACCCCTGACTAATCATGCTGCACAGAGCATTCAAAGCAAACGATAGCGTCATTCATTGCATGGTATTTTGTTTTTTTGTTGTTGAGCTTTACACTAGGTGGCAGCTTTACACAAACCATTGGTCAAATGAGCACCAGCCCTCAGCCTCAATCTCAATAACGTCTCATGCAGCCTGGACGTTATGACCTGCACTGTTTCAGTAATGTAATCCTGCTGCAAAATGCACTGAGGAGGCAAGATACAACCAAGTAAGCCCTTGAGAAGGCCCAAAGTTTATATAAACAGTGCTGTGCAAAAGTCTAAGGCACATGCAAAGAAATGCTGTAGAGCAAAGATGCCTTCAAAAATAATGAAATTAAATGTTTCTACATTTTAAGAAAATACTATAAAGA